>JANAVB010043017.1:3869090-4011023 GCA_029216955.1 Iris pallida
GACACGCACGACACAATTTGAGTCGTGTTACCTACGTGTCGGCGATGGAAGGGTTTTTCGAAGGAGCTGGACGGCTGTGGAGGCGTCGTGACGGCGGCGAGTAGTGGCGCTGGACGCGGCTCGTCGAGGCGCGTCGGTGGATGGCGGTTGGGGGCTGTGGAAGTCGACGGTGGGGCTGTGCGAAGGTGTAACCGGAGCTAGGGTTAGGGTTTGGGGAAAAAAAGGGGAAGAACAGGACGTGGGCGGTGGTGGTGCGTGGTGGTGGTGGATGGGTCGGGGGTCTGTGGGGGTTTTTATAGGGGTTTGAGGCGGTGGATTTGACCGGGAAAGGCATAGGTAGTCGCGGGGCAGCTCGTGGCAGTCGAGTAGTCGGGGTGGGTGAGGCAGAGGAGAGAGAGTGTGTGGTCGTGGGGGGGGGTCGGTAGTTAGCATATGCCCCCAAGGTTTAGGTTATTACACTAGGCCCCCAACCAGGATATAAACGCAAATATAATTTGCATTCCTATTTAAAAACAAATCATTTATTACAAACTGATATTAATCAATTCTAATTATTACAAACTAAATTAAAACAATTCGATAAATTACAAAATTATATTAAATAATTCTAAAATTTAAATTAATATTTTAATATATAAAACTTATTGAAAAAATTATTTAAATTTCTAGAAAATTCCTAAAAATTCCTAATAATTATTTAAGGCTATAAATGACATAAAAATTTAATTAGCACTAATTTAACTAAAATTTGAAAACAGGGCTATAAGTCTCCCTCTTGAAAAATTTCGTCCTCAAAATTCACAAGGATGAAAACCCTACAATATTCTAACATAACAAGCAATGCAACAAAATGACTAAGGCTCGATCGAAACTAACCTCTAAGGTATCAAGCGGGAACGGTGTTCCCTCGCAGCGGTTGAGATCGAACAAGTAAGGGTATCTCTCCCTCATGTCCGACTCCCTCTCCCAAGTAGATTCACCTGGGATGACGGCTCCAAGCTACTCTGCACTAGGGTATAACCTTGTTCCTCACCTCTTCTCTCTCCGTCTAATATCTCCACTGGCTGCTCAGAAACTGTACGGCTCGTCCGACCTCCAACTCCGAATGATCTAGCACATGACTGGGGTCTGGAACATATCTCCTCAACTGAGATCGTGAAAGACATCGTGAACCCTGTTAGGTTGGGTGGAGTTGCAACCCTGTAAGCTACCTCTCTCTCGATCCTGCCAAGTATCTCGAAGGCCCGATGTATCTGGGGCTCAGCTTCCCTCCTCGTCCGAACCGGATCATCCCTCTAGTAGGTGATATCTTTACTAGCACCATATCACCATCTCGAACTCCATCGGTCTGCGACTAGCAGCACCCAGTGTTTCTGCCTGTCCTGAGCTACTCTGAGCCTGTCTCTGATCATCCCGACTTTCTCTGCTGCATCCGTGATCATCTCTGGCCCAAGCATAACTCTGTCTCCAACATCATCCCAAAAGAGCGTGTACGCATCGTCGTCCATAAAGCCCTCGAAAGGAGACATACCATACTGGCCTGGTAGCTGTTGTTGTATGAAAACTCTACCAAGTGCAGATGGCTCTCCATGATCCTCCGAAGTCCAGCACGCAGGTCCTCAGCATATCCTCCAGTGTCTGTATCGTCCTCTCGGACTGCCCATCTGTCTGCGGGTGGTACGTCGTACTGAACTTGAGCCTACTGCCCAACTCCTCCTGCAAGCTCCTCCAGTAGTGGGATGTGAATCTGCTGTCTCTGTCTGACACGATGCTCACCGGCACTCCGTGTAGGCGAACTATCTGCTGCATGTATAGCTCCGCCAACTTCTCGTGGAAAGCCCCACCTTGAAGGGTATGAAGTGCGCACACTCGTCAGCCTGTCTACGATGACCCAGATGGCATCCTTCCTCCTTGGGACGAGGAAGCCCTGAACGAGTCCATCGTAATATGTTCCCCTTCCACTCAGGAATGGGTAACGGCTGCACAAACCAGCTGGCCTCTGGCGCTCCGCCTTGACCTGCTGGCAAACTAGGCATCTCGAGATAAAACGTGATACATCCCTCTTCATCCCGTGCCACCAAAGATGTTTCCGCAAGTCACGGTACATCTTGTTAGCACCAGGGTGAATAGAATATCTCGATCGGTGCGTCTCCTGCAAGACTGCCTCTACCAGCTCTCCCTTCGGCACGCACAATCGGCTGCCATGCCTCAAGGATCCATCCTCTGCTATAGTGAAGTCATCCAGCAATCCAGCTAATGCCTGGGGTCAAAGTCTGCGAAGGCTCTCATCTGTAGACTGTGCCTCCCGGATCTGCTCCATCAAACCTGACTAAATGTCAAGCGCCATCATCTGTATCACTGATCCTGGCCGAACTAGCTCGATACCGAGCTTCTCCAGATCCTCCTGCAAATGCCGATCAATCATCAGATACCATGCCATCGGATGCCTGCTCAGCGCATCCGCCACCACATTTGCCTTCCCGGGGTGATACTGTAAATAGATGTCGAAGTCCTTCATCAACTCCAACCATCGTCTTTGCCTCATGTTCAGCTCCTTCTGCGTGAACACATACTTTAAGCTTTTGTGGTCAGTAAAGATCTCCACACGCTCTCCGTATAAGTAATGTTTCCATAACTTGAGTGCAAAGATCACCACAGCTAACTCGAGGTCATGGGTAGGATAATTCCGCTCATGAGTCCGTAATTGCCTAGATGCATAAGCAATCACTTTCCCATGCTGCTGTAGGACACATCCTAGCCCCTTTCCAGAAGCATCACTGTATATGGTGAAACCTCCAGAACCTGAAGGTAAAGTCAGAACTGGAGCGGTCGTCAGCCTCCTCTTCAGCTCCTCAAACGCTGTCTGGCAGTCCTCTGACCAAATGTACTCTGCGTCCTTCCGCGTCAGCTTCGTCATGGGTTCAGCTATCCTAGCAAAGTCCTGGACGAACTTCCTGTAATAGCCTGCTAAACCCAGAAAGCTCCTGATCTCTGAAACTGACGTCGGAGCCTTCCACTTCTCAACTGCAGCAATCTTCTTGGGATCCACCGAGATTCCATCTCCAGTGACTACATGGCCGAGAAAATCCACTCGATCTAAAAAGAACTCGCACTTCGACAATTTGGCAAACAATCTCTCCTGCCTCAGAATCCCCAAAACTATCTGCAAGTGCTCTGCATGCTCCTCTGGCGTCTTCGAGTATATCAGGATGTCGTCGATAAACACCACGACGAACTTATCCAGATACTGGTGAAATGTCTTATTCATCAAGTTCATAAAGACAGCTGGCACATTTGTAAGACCAAATGGCATCACCAGAAACTCATACTGCCCGTACTTCGTGTTGAACGCCGTCTTCTGGATGTCTGCTGGCCTAACCTTCACCTGGTGGTACCCGGATCTCAAATCTATCCTGGAAAATACCTTTGCCCCGCTCAACTGGTCGAACAAATCATCTATCCTGGGCAGAGGATATTTATTCTTGATAGTGATGGCATTCAAGGCCCGATAGTCAATACACAACCGGACTGTACCATCCTTCTTAGGCACAAAGAGCACTGGTGCTCCCCATGGAGAAGCACTGGATCGAATGAAACCCTTTTTCAACAGGTCATCAATCTGCTCTTTCATCTCTATGGCCTCTTTGGGATTCACTCTATAGCAAGCCCGGGATACTGGTGATGAACCCGGCACTAGATCTATAGTGAACTCCACATCTCTGTCAGGCGGAAGCCCTGGAAGATCCTCTGGGAATACATCCATAAACTCCCTAATGATAGGGTGTGGCGGTGCTGCATCCCCGACTGTCGCACAACAGTTCGGCTCTAGGCTGATCTCCGGCCCTGTCCTCCTTACACTAAATGGTACTGTGCCTGGGGGACTGAACAAAATACTACCCTCATGGCAATCTATAGATGCATGGGCATAGCTAAGCCAGTCCATCCCCAATATGATATCATAACCGGAGAGTGGCATCACAAAGAATCGCCCCTCGAACTCTCTCCCGGCTATCATAATAGAGCATCTATAGCTAGCTCTAACAGGCACTGGTCCTCCTCCCGTCATTACTCTACTAATCTTCGTAGTAGGTGCAGATACTAAGTGATATTCTTGCATAAACTCTAACGATAGGAAGCTATAAGATGTACCAGAATCAAACAACATAGAGCTAGAAAAGTATGCAAATAAACATGACCTGTAATGACGTCAGCTAAGTAATCTGGCTCCGAAACCTGCTCCGGCTCCGGCTCAAGGGCTAGGCTATAAACCTTCCCCTGAGGTCCCTTCTGCTGCTGCAAATGTTGCCCAAACCTCTGCTGCTGAGTCGGGAGTGGTCCTCTAGGCTTCGCTACTGGGCACCCTTGCAGCTGGTGGGTGGGAGACCCACAAGCTAGACACTGCTTCAACCTCTTCCTGCAGATGGAGTAATCATGCCCTGGTCTTTCGCAGAAAGAACATATAGCTCCCTTCTGCTGCTGCTGCTGTCGGGGTCCCGGGGCTCGAACTGGCAGGATCTGATGGTGTGGTGTAGAGGGACGGTAAGTCTGCTGTGGCGGCGTCGGTGCTCTCTGCTGGAAAGCCTGACGCTTGGACGGTCCCTCATGATGTACAAAAGCCGGCCTCTTGCATGACAGAAGACGCTCCTCGATGCTCCGGGCTAACTCTAGGCTCTGGTAGTAGTCAGTCGTACCGTTCGCCACTATAAGAATGCCAATGTCTGGAACTAGACCATGGCAAAACCTACGGGTCATCTCCTCTGGATCTGCAACCAGACTAGGAGCAAAACGGCTCAGGCGACTAAACTCTGCCGCATAGTCATCAACAGAACGGTTCCCCTGCTGGATGTTCTGGAATCGTAGCCCCATGGCTACTCTAGCAGTGGTCGAGAAGAATTTCTTCTTGAACTGGGTCTTGAACTGGTCCCAAGTGGCTCTCCCTCTCGCAAACAACGGCTCATTCCGGAACCAGACTCCTGCTAAGTCTATCAGCAGAAATCCTGCTGCCTCGACCTGGAGGTCATCCGACATCCTGACTCCGAGAAGCTTCCTCTCTACCGAATCTAGCCAGTCATCAGCTACTACTATGCCCTCAGTCCCTGAGAACTCCTTGGGATTCAGACCCATGAAGTCCTTGATCGTCCCCGCTCTCTGCCGTGGCTCTACATGTGGTGGGACCACGGGACGTCCCTCAGAACGCTCCATGCTCTGGCGGAGTAGGGTAGTCTGCTCCTGATGGGTTGTTAGGAACCCCTGGATCAGTGTGAGCAGCTGGTTCCCGTCGAGTGTGACGAAAGCCTGGGTGGGTATAGTGATAGGGGGTGGTAGAAGTATCGGGTCCTGCTGGGCCTGTGATGTGGAAGGTGGTTGTGGTATCTGGGTTTGTGGATCTGTGGAGTGGAGGAATGTGGTAGGTGGAGGTGTATCAGTCAACTGGTCAGCTGACTGGATATGGAGGGCCCCATTCTCGGGGGTAACATACTGGGATGAACGAGTAAGCACCATCTAAATTACACATAAAAAGACTTATAAGGACTTATTTAAAGTAAGTAATCATATGCAAGAAAATCTAATTATAATAGCAAACATGTGATATATTTCCTATGTTACAATCCTAGTATTCCTCTAGGTGTTCGAAGCGTCTTTCCTAATGTTGTCTAATTACCTTAAGTTCCTAATTGCAGGCATGCTTGGTACAATAACGTAACCAAACAGTTTAGTCAGGACCTGCATGGGCCACCACTAAAAATATGTCACGACCCGCTACCCAAATTGTTGGGCCAGGCCGAGTCATGCCCAGCCTACGTTGAGATAAAACGTAGTAAGCTGTTCTAAAGACAACATGATAAGACTAAATGTGCTAAAAGTTCTATAAGTGAAGAAGAATCATAAATGCTCCAAACACAAAAGTCGTCGTATATAGTGAAATGTCCAAGTACAAGTGAACTGTAAAGTAAACCTGGATACATGTCCAGTTACAAAAAGATATAGTCTAATACATGTCTACTCTCAAAAGTCTAAGTAAACAAAAGACAACTAGGCGAGGTTCTCCGCAGGAACATCCTCGTAAAGCAGAGCCGGATCCTCGGCAGTAACCTCATAATATGTGTCGCAGAGTAACTCCTCCTCAGTAAGGACACCTACAACGTTATCCTGTCAGGACGGGAGCAAGTACTAAATCTAGCAAACTAGCATATGAAATATGGAAATGAGCATGAGAGGAATAACTGGAAAGCATGGCATCACACAATCTATCATGGCAAGGATACATATGTCATACAGACAGATGTACATGTAATGTTTAAAACTGTAGCAAGTACGTGATCGGTCAATAGATGTACAATGTGCTGTGGCACATAATGAAATATACTTTCGTACAAGTGATAGGACGATAGATGTACATACGTACAACTCCGCCTTGATATAAAGGCCTATGACGCAGTAATCATATAAAATGAAACTTTGTTCGGTACAGACGTACGAATGAAGGGGGGTATGATCACGTACACTACTAACAGTTTCCCCATAACCCATATTCTAATCATGTGAGAGATACATCAAGACTGTTCTAAGCATGGTAGTAACTGAAAGTACAACATGTAGAGATTTAACTTGCTACCCCAAGGATCAACATTTAACATGGTGGGTTTTGCAGTTCATTTATGTGACAATATGTAAAGTTCGTAGAAAGTACTTGTCTCTAGCAAAGCAAAGCAAAACAAGCTGCGATAAAAGTGCTATGGATGTCCGGTAACTCGTCACTGTAGAAATAAATACAATAACTTAGTTTTTATACTAAGCTAAAACACTAGGACACTAATATGTGAAACACGACTTGTGACAGGGCACCTAGCCAAAATGATGATTTTAGCTTAGGAGACCAATGTGGGGTGACACACTACTTTAACTAACTTTCTAGGGTCTTTACACTAGTGAGGGGTGGGGTTTTAACACGGCTAAAACTCAAAATAACACAAAAAGCTACAAGTCGTAATTAATCAATAAATAAATCAAAAGACTATTGTGTTCTAACAATTTTAGAGGTAGACAAAAAGCGTAGTTTTGTTTAAAGTAAAGTATCAAAGTGATCCTTGTTAATCATAGAAATTTATTATAATTTTTCTGGAATTTATTAACCAGTACAAGTATTTTATAAAAATCAGTTTTCCTAAGTATACAGAAAATGAGTTTTGGTTTCATATGCCAAACTAGTGGCAAAACAGTAAATTAAATACTACAAAAATTATACTAAATTAGCTAACTTAACATAGTATCTAAATACTATTTTTCCATAATTTTAGCAGTACTTTAAGTATTTTTAGAAAATCAAAACAGCATTGCACACAATAATTAATTATCTGCGTATTTTGTCCATGTATATAATTTGAACCAAAGTTCAAATACAGGACCCAAGGCCATGAATCAAGTCCAATATGACTTGTACAGGTCTTGAATATGTGAAAACATATTTGGGCCCAAATACCCATGCTAGGCTTGGACACCAAATAGTTGCAGTAATTTAAATACACTAAAATATAATTTGGTAATAGTGCAAAATAAATATTATTATTTTAATATGGTAAAATTATGCATAGTGAAAATATACATACATGTGTTTAAAAGTACATATATATATTTATAAGGAAAATACTTAATTTATAAAGTATATATATATATATACAAATATGTATATATATATAAGAAAATATTTAATTATAAAGTGTATACATAATAATATATATATACACATAAAAATATATATATATACATATATGTATATAAATACAAATATATATATAATATTTACTAACCATGAAAATATACACACAAGAAAATATATACATATATGTACATAAATACATATATATACATACATACATATATATACTTATAACGTACTAAAATGAAGTATATATATATATATATATATATATATATATATATATATATATATATATATATATATATATATATATATATATATATATATATATATAAACAGCATATATATATACATAAAATAGTATGTATAATAATACATATATACATATATACAAATATATATATATGAAACTTACTAACTATAAAATATATATATATATATATATATATATACATATATATAAAATACTGTTAAAATACAGTATATACTTATATATATACTAATATACATATACATATATATATACATATATATATATATATATAAAAAGAAAAGAAAAGAAACAGAAAAAAGAAAAGAAAGGAAACATAAAGGGGGGGCTCGAACCCAAGCTAGCGGAGGGGGGGGGGGAGAATTTAATCGGGTTGGGCTGACCAGGGGGTCAGTCCGCTGGGTTTGTTAGAGTTAGGGTTTCGTTTATTTTATTTAGTTTAGGTTAGGTTAATAATAAAAAAATATATATATCTGTCCTGTGTCCTGACAGTTAAGGACACAGGTATCAATGTGTCCGTGCTATGCACGACACGTACGAGCTCAGTCTCGCGTGTCCGAGCACAGCACTAGGTCCGTCGTGTCCTGGCGAGTCTCGTGCGTGAAAACGAGACACGCACGACACGATTTGAGTCGTGTTACCTACGTGTCCGGCGATGGGAGGGTTTCCGAAGGAGCTGGACGGCTGTGGAGGCGTCGTGACGGCGGCGGAGTAGTGGCGCTGGGCGCGGCTCGTCGAGGCGCGTCGGTGGATGGAGGTTGGGGGCTGTGGAAGTCGACGGTGGGGCTGTGCGAAGGTGGTGACCGGAGCTAGGGTTAGGGTTTGGGGAAAAAAAGGGGAAGAACAGGGCGGTGGTCGGTGGTGGTGCGTCGTGGTGGTGGTGGATGGGTCGGGGGGTCTGTGGGAGTTTTTATAGGGGGGTTTGAGGCGGTGGATTTGACCGGGAAAGGCGGGGGTAGTCGGCGGGGCAGTTCGGGGCAGTCGGGGTGGGTGAGGCAGAGGAGAGAGAGTGTGTGGTTGTGGGGGGAGGGGGGGGGTTTGGGTAGTTAGCAAATAGGCCCCCAAGGTTTAGGTTATTACACTAGGCCCCCAACAGGATATAAACGCAAATATAATTTGCATTCCATATTTAAAAACAAATCATTTATTACAAACTGATATATAATCAATTCTAACTATTACAAACTATAATTAAAACAATTCGATAAATTACAAAAATTATATTAAAATAATTCTAAAAATTACAAATTAATATTTTAATATATAAAACTTATTGAAAAATCATTTAAAATTTCTAGAAAAATTCCTAAAAATTCCTAATAATTATTTAAGGCTATAAATGACATAAAATTTAATTAGCACTAATTTAACTAAAATTTGAAAAACAGGGGCTTACACCTTCCGAAGTCTACTTCAAAGGATGATGTCACATCACTTGAACTATCTGCTATGTATCACATTCTTAAGGGGATACCTTTTTCTGCCCCTAAGACCATTATCCAGATGATGGGACGTTGTCGTGCAAGAGATAGATATCTCTCTTATGCGATGATTCTCCCACGCATCTTCCAGCATTTTGATATTGATTTGTCAACTTGTACTCAAGACCCTGAGCCCAAGTTTCTTAAGCTATCTCGTCGTAGTATGTCTGCTGCTGCTCCTCCTGCTGCTCCTCCTACTGCTCCACCTCCTCCACCTACTCAGCAGTATGCCATGACCTTTGAAGGCATACACCAGCATCTTTCTGATTTGCACGTCTCGATGACGGATATGGCCCGCGAACGTGAGTTCCGCGATGTCACTCGTTATCAGGCAATAGCAAATTCTCTCGCTGATCTCCGATTTGCTCAGACTGGACATTCTGCCGGTTCTATTCCTAGAGATCCAGCCTTTTCTGGTTACCGCTGTGAGGATGAGGCTGTTCATGCCTACTTTCAGCCCGGTAACGCATATGATTGGTACCGTTCTGACCGTGCTCCTCCTCGAGACTATGTCGGTGAGTTTTATACTGGCGCTGGTACTTCTGGAGCTGGTACTTCTGGAGCTGGTCCTTCTGGACATGTCGGTCATGCTGATGATGATGATGAGGAGGAGGAGGAGATGTGATGATGATATATTAGCTGATTTTTGAGACTTAGATATTGTCTACTGTATACTTGGAAATGCTCCGACATTCCAAGTTTCTGTCTTTTTATTATCAGACTTGTACTGGATATTTCTTGATGTCTCTTGAACATCATTTTATCTTTATGGATTTCGTAGTTTATCTTTCACATCAGTTTATTTATTTATTTATAGCATCTTTATCTGCTTCTATATTAAAAACTGCCTGTGAATTAATTCTCTGTTATATTATAAACTGCCTGAGACAAATACATGCCTGTGATGTTATTTTTTTTACTGTCTCTATCATCTGTCATAATTTTTTTTTTGTTTCTTCACTGTTTGTTACTTAAACATTGATTGCGGGGGAGCTTTCTCTTTTGCAATTATTTTGTTAAGTGACAACGGGAAAGAAATAAGGATCTAATATCTTTTTGAGAAAATGCATGCAGGACATGAATAATTTTACTTTACTATTTTTTGATTTGATTCCAAGCTTAGATGTTATATCATTCATAGTTTGTCAATTATCAAAATGGGGGAGATTGTTGGCCCATTGGTCATATGGTCAAACTGATTTTAATAATTGATCAAACTCTGTCTCGATATATGGAACTAGTCATGATATCTCGGACTCTTGGACATGATCAAGAACGGCTATCTACTCAGTTCAAGACCAAAGCGCTGTTTGCCTGTTCGAGTCTGTATTTCTTTGAGCAATGTATTTTTTCATTTTATTTGAGTCTAGAAATACTTTGTACACCGAGTCGTACTGGCAAATAGGCTATTCCAAAAAGATTTCAAAATGTTTTTAAAAATGTCCTTAGTTTTGTAAAACATTCGTATTTACAAAAGCTCCAAAAAGGTTTTCAAAATTCCCCAAAAACTAATTTTAAAAACCCTAACCTAACCCTGACAGAACTCGGCCAGAGTTCGGTTAGTGGCCGTTTTATTTTTGAATTCCTTGGAACTTGGTCCTCCTGCAGTTGCGGATTTGACCGAGATTTGCTCGTCGAGTTCTATCCGAATTCTGTCCGAATTCTGCCAGAATTCTGTCTTTGGAACTCCTATAAATAGAGAAGGATTTCGATCGTTTTAACTCACTCATTCACTTTCAATCTTCTCTCTACTTAAAAGCTTTCAGTCTTCCAAAGAGTTTCTCTCGAGCTTTAATTTTCAGATCCCAAGCCAGTTACAATCCTCTAGTCGTTTTGCCAGTGCGGTGCGGTCTAGAAGTTTCAGAGTGATTGTAATCAGAAGGCTTGATAGAAGAATACCTCTTCACAATTGAAGTTGGACGAGTTCTTCGTATCAAAGCTCGCGTTGTAGAAGTTGCAAGGACTTCGTAAGAAAACTTGCGGTTTTGCCAATAGTGGATTCAACTGGTAGCAAGAGTTCTACCGACTGGACTAGTCCTCAACAGAGGAAAACCAGTATACATCGCTGTCTTTGCGTTTGCTTTCTTATCTCTGCCTTTACATTATTTAGTTGTGATTATTATTTTGTGATCTTGCTGCTAACATTTTTAATTAGCATTATTCCGCTGCCAACTCTATTCACCCTCCCTCTAGAGTATTGTGCTTTACGATTTCGTTCCTACAGGCGGATGATAGAAAAAGAAGAGGATGTAGCATGCCAGCAGGCTTAGAGCATCTCCAACCCTATTGTCTTGTTAAGTGTTGTGAGTCTTAGGTGGCTCCTATGTGGCATGAGCCACAAGACAATGTCTTGTTTATGTGGCAAAACTATATCTCAAAAGACAATGAGATAGAAAAACTCTCTCCAATGCAAAAGTATTGAGGAGACAATAAAAAATATTTTTTCCAACTTCCAAGACAACTCCTTCACTTCTTCAACTTTTTTATAAATATTTATATTCATAATTGATGATGTGGAGACAAAGTCATTGTGAAGTGCATTGTCTAGTTTTAGACAACCAACTTCACATTCTCCTTGCCATGTCATTGCTATGTCAACTTCATGTTTTATTCTACATTTGCATTGGAGAAGAATTTTTGGAATGAAAGTTTGTTATTCCTATGTGGCAACCATTTTTTCTAAACTCACAATAGGGTTGGAGATGCTCTTATGGTTTTGTTTTGATGTTTAAAGAGAGTAAAAAGGGGCTCCCCATGTCTGATTCTAATTTTTTTTTCCGCATGTGTAAAGAGAGGAAGTGGGGAACTCATGTTCGGATGTGTAAAGAGAGGAAGAGAGGGACCCCCACGTCTAACTGCTTCCGGATGACCAAAAAAAACCGTTTTTTTTTTTCACTTGGGCCTGGCCCCCAGTGCACTTCACGTGCATCCGCCCCTATGAATCTTTATGAGCACACAATATTAGAATGAACAGCTTATTGTTGGCCATGTAAAAGGGGATCATATATGATCAGCTTCTTCTCTGTCTGCCATAAGAAACAGTTGCATCTAACAACTTCACACATATCTTGAATCTTTCACCTCGTACTGGCAATATAATTTACCAAACCTCACGCCGCGGAATAAATTTTAAGAATGTGCATTGCTTCTTGCTTGATTTCCTACCAATTTTATTGCTATCAATGCTCACTTATCATAATTCATCGAATACAAAATAATACACAACTGTCAGTATTTGAAGTGAAGCGAGAGATATCAGAAACTACAATCTTATGAATATGTATTTCATATGATAGACATCTGTGTCAGCTTCACACATTTTGGAGCCTTTGGGATCTCATGACATGAAGAACATAATTTCTATGCGTCGCCAGGCATTTGACATTTACTGAATCCCATCTTTCTTTGGGTATTCCCTTGGTCCAAATATGGTTGAACCAATTCTAACATTGGTACTGCCCATTTCTATCTGCAGAATTTCCACAGGAGAAAAAAAAAAAAAAATCAATCCTAGTTCATATAGTAAACTCTACCGATTCATATTCATGGTTTCCTTACAGCTTGCTCAAAATCACTAGACATGCCCATAGACAGCTCACACTGCTCCTCTGGTATACCAAGAGCCTCACAGACCTCGCCTCTGCAATTTGACAATGTCTGTTCACAAACCCAAGCAATCAAGGCATTATCAGCAAAATCTGAGATAAAAGAATGACTAGTGTGGCTCGTCAAAGCATAACCTTGAAATTTTCTGGAGTCGAAGAGTAATCCAGCATTCCTATTGTCATCAGGCCAGAAAAAACAAGATTTGGACATCGAAGCTTGATGTGCTTAGCCAGGTCTACACAGCCTGAGGGATCAACACCATACTTTGCTGCAAACATTTTTCACAATCAGCAAAGAGACCAACACATTAAACTCCAAAAGCTATAAAAACAGGAAGAAAAAAAAACAATATAAGTAGCTCTGTATACAAAATTTTACGATCATTCAATTGTAAAACAAGAAGAGGGTTATCTACTTACACTCTTCCCCACTGGTATTTACTTGGACCAATACCTTCAAGGGTTTCCTTCCTAAATTAGCTACCACACGGTCAAGACGATCAGCAAGCTGCAAGCATGAACATTAAGTGTAAGTAAGAAATGGCATCCCAGGCACAGTTAGTGCCAATTAATTTTCAATTGCCAGTATCTAAAACTAAAAGTAGGCAGTATTACGGAAAGAAACGAGTATTACTTTTTGTTCAGAAATTAACCTATGACTGGTTAAACCATCTGGATCAAACAAATATGGGTAGTTCTTTGGTAAAGAAGATGAGAAGAATTAACAGTAGCTTCCTAATTGGTCCAATAAGCTCAGCCAACTGGTACAACAGTCCACTGTAGACATACACATTAAAGTATTAAACATAAAAATAAAATAAAATAAAATTGGCATACTGGAAGCAAGGTTCCAGTATCTGTATCGGAATCGTATCGGACCATTCCTATGAGTATCGGGATCGGCGGTTTCGGATTGGAGTGTCGGATCTTTTGATATCAGAAAGTAAATAATTATTAATAAATTATAAACATTTTAGAAAATATATTTTATACATTTAGGCATAATTTTAAGTATTTTCAGTGATGTTTCTTAGAAGTTTTGAAATTTAATGAAATAGTAGTGACCATTGTCGATTGGTTTACATGAGATACATAAGTTTCTTCTTTCACATGCTTTTACAATCTTACTATACTTTTACACCATTGCTGATTAGTCTTTTCATTCAGTTTTCTTTGTCGAATTGACCAAAAAAGAGATCCCAATGCTGATCGGTCAACATCGGTCGGTATCGGATCGGGTCATGACAAACCATATCGGTATCGGTCATATCAGATCGGTATCGGCCAATACTACAAACAATGACGGAAAGTAGCAAATTGTTGGTATATTTAGTATGAGAATATGTTATATTTAGTATGAAAATATCCTGAGGACATATTTGGGATGCCAGAATATGCCACAGGATATTCCATTGGATATTCCATCATGTAAAGGCTATATAAAGCCTATGAGACTCAATCAATAAAATCACTCAATTACAACATGGTATCAGAGCCACAAAAAATTCTAGCCGTCACCCCCTCCCCAAACCCTAACCATAGCGGTCATCAACGCCGCCGCCGCCACCACCACCACCGACACCACCACCACTACCGTCACCATCGCCGCTTCCGTCACCACCGCCGACATCACCGCCACCTCTGTCGTCCCCACCGCCGACATCACCGTCACCACCGCCGACATCACCGTTCGTCACAGAAATGAGAGGACAATCCAAATGTGACATCGAGGGCCTAGATCTGATGGGAGAGAGATATGTTCGGATCTAGGATCGGACGACGAGGATGAGCGTGGAGTCGTGGAGCGGACGTGACGTGATCGGAGAGGAGAAGCATCGATGGAGGAGATCATCAAGAAGCTGGATCCTGCAGAGGTTGCGACGTTGACGAAGTTGATGAAGATGTCGGCTGGTGAGAGCACGACACGAACGTCGCCGAAGTTGGAGTTTTCCTCCATCGATTTGAAGCTTGATGGACCGACTACCTACCTAAGTTGGCCACGACGGGAAAGGAGAACCCGAGAAGAGAAGACAGAGCCGAATGAGGGCTCGACAGGACGAAGAGCACCGTCAGAACCTAAGGGAGAGCTCCGGCAGTGCTTCAATTGCAGGGAGGTGGGTCATCTGAGGTATGCTTGCACCAAACCACCCAAGGGAGATTCAGGCGAAAGACATAGACAGTTTGGAGGATGTGACCGTGGTTGTAGGGGTCGACGGGGCGGTCGAGGAGGTTGTCGTGCGAACCGGCTGGTAGCAGAAGGCGAGGAGACAGCTGACGGTCCCTACACTGAGGAGAATCAGGCACTGCAGGACATGTTGGAAGTACTCAGGAGGAGGCAGAGAGCGTCGAGCAATGGAGACATGAGGAGTGGGACCAGGGAGACGTCCACCTCATTCCTCGCCAGAGGCAACGCTGCCATGTATGCTCATCCGTCGACGGAAGGCACGGACGACTCGCTCGCCCCTGCATCTATGTCTTTCCTCAGATCGTCGGATTGGATTATCGATTCGGGTGCGTCTCGGCACGTGACAGGGAATGCTAGTGAGTTTTCTTCCTACACTCACCTAGCATAAGCGGACAGCATTCAAACAGCTGATGGTACTTTCCAGCCAGTGGTCGGTAAGGGTATTGTTGATTGTACAGGTTCAGTAAAATTATCCAATGTTTTGCATGCTCCTTCTTTTCCAGTCAGTCTTTTGTCCATTAGTTCTATAATCCTCCAATTAAAATGCACTGTCTGCTTTGATATTCCTAAGGTGATCTTCCAGGAGAAAAAGACGAGACGAAGACTTGGGACTGACACTTGGCATAATGGACTATGGTACCTGGACCGAGAAGGGCTGGATTTAGCATTAGTATCTATGACAGAAAAGGCAGGGATGGAAGGACTGAAGAAGATGAGTGCGGAAGATACATTGCGACTCCACCACAGGAGGTTGGGACACTCTTCATTTGGTATTTTAAGCAAATTATATCCTGCAATTTATGAATAAGTTAATAAAGAGAAACTAGTTTGTGATGCTTGTGAGTTAGGCAAACTTACTAGGAGTTCATATGTGAGTAGCGGTCATAGGAGCTCGTCCGTTTTTGATGTGGTACACTCTGATGTTTGGGGGCCATGTACTACACCTATGAATGGTTACAAATATTTTGTTACCTTCATAGATTATTTTTCTCATACTACTTGGCTGTATTTGATGAAAAATAAGAGTGAGGTTCCCTCCTATTTTCGGGACTTTCACAAACATCTCCAGATTCAGTACAAGGCAGTGGTGAAGGTACTGAGGTCTGACAATGGAACGGAGTACACCAACAAAACACTTGCGGAATACTTGTCCGCCCAAGGGATACAGCATCAGACCACCTGTGCATATACACTAGCACAGAACGGAGTAGCGGAAAGGAAGAACAGACACCTCCTGGAAGTGGCAAGACGTATGATGATAGACATGAATGTCCCACAAGTCTATGGAGATATGCAGTGTTGACAGCAGCTCAACTGATCAACATGATGCCTTCGAAGGTGTTGGGATGGAGGTCTCCATGCGAGATGCTGCAGGAAAATAATAGTAGAATGCTTCCACTAAAGGGGTTTGGCTGTGTATGCTTCGTAAAGGACAACAGACCGTCGGTAGGAAAGCTTGATCCTCGAGCAATCAAGTGTATCTTTGTGGGCTACTCGGGAACTCAGAAGGACTACGTATGCTGGAGTCCAGTGGAAAAAAGGAAATTTGTAAGTATGGATGTTCACTTCAGAGAACATGAGCCATACTACAGTCAGGAGGGAAACCCAAATATCTCGCATGATACTGCAAGTATGAGGCGAGATGGGGAGTTGTTGGGAAGCATTTCGACTGATCTCGGAGTATGGCTTGGAGGAACAAATAGGGTACAGGAAGGTGAAAAGGGACAGGGGGAGGAAATAAGAGGTGTTAGGCCCACAGCTCAAGGGGAGATACTTACCTACAACAGACGAGAGAAGCAACTTGCAGGATCAGTTCCTACAGTGCCAGTGCTAAGTCCCTTGCATGCGCTTGTCTCGACTCCTGAGACACCTACACCACCACCTTCCCCTTCAGGTGATATCATTCCTTCTCCTCCTCCCCAACCATCATCAGTATGGAGGTCCACTCGCAGCAATGCGGAAAAACCTCCTGATAGATATGGTTGAGACCCTGCTAAATTTGTCTCATATGATCATCTCTTCTTCTCAGTGTTATAAAAGTCGGATCTAGGCGGCGCCTAGGCGCTGGGCGGCCTGTCACCGCCCAAGAATCAGCCGAAATCGGCCTGTAGGCGGCAACGCTTCCAAGGCGGCTTTAAGCGCCCGCCTAGGCGGCTCCAGGCGGTGGGGCGGCCGCCTAGGCGCAGGCGATGGGAGAAAAAGGCGGCCGCCTAGGTCAGTTTTAAAATAAAAAATTAATCAGCCCGGACCCGAAACCCGATAACCCGTGCACAAAACATACCTAAAACTCCATTTGGAGCAGCATCGAGCAGCAGCATCCAGAACCAGAAGAGAAGAAGCAGCAGCGCCAGTCTTCTTCTTGTTCTTCTTGTTCTTCTCAGTCTTCTTCTTCTTCTTCTTCTTCTTCTTCTTCTTCTCAGTCTTCTTCTGTCAGTTTTCAGAAGAGGAGAAGCAGCAGACCGCCTAGGTCATTTTTCTATTTTCTTTTTCTTCTTCTTCTTCACTCTTCTTTTTCTTTTTATTCTACTGCTGACTCACTGAGCAGCTGAGTGCTGACAAGACTTTGACAGTGAGAATGTTTTATTTTTTTAATCTGTTTCATTGAACACAGTGACAGATTTTTTTAATGTCTATACTGTAGACACATTGAATCAAACGGTCCTAACTGATTTGAACACAGTAGAAAAAAATAATAATATATACACACATTGAGTACCGTGAGAAATAAATAATGGTGCAGTTGTTGAGCACACATTGAACACAATGAAGACATTATGCTGCACAGTGAGTCAGTGACACAGAAAGTTCTTATGAGAGACTTGCCTAATATAATTTCCACTTAACCATATTTTTAATTCCACTCTTGTACTATGAATTTAACTATGTCTAATTATTATTAGAGACTTTGAATTTGGGATATAATTTCCACTTAACCATATTTTTAATTCCTAGATTTATTTTTTATATGCGACGACCGCCTAATATTAGAAGGCCGCCTAGGCGCTGCCTAAGCGGCCTAGGCGCTAGGCGGTGGGTGGCCGCCCGCCTAACGCCTAACGCCTAAGGCCTTTTACAACCTTGCTTCTTCTCATGGAACTTTTATTGCATCATTGGATAGTGTTACTGTACCTAACAATTGGCAGGTAGCCAAGAACGATCCAGAGTGGAAAGCAGCGATGCATGAGGAGTTGGGAGCTCTGGAGAAGAACCGAACTTGGGAGCTGGTGAGACTGCCAGAAGGAAAGAGAGCAGTCGGATGCAAGTGGATTTTCACTGTGAAGCAGAACCCAGATGGACAGGTTGAGCGCTACAAAGCTCGACTGGTGGCAAAAGAATACAGTCAGACGTACGGCATCGACTATGACGAGACCTTTGCACCAGTGGCGAAGATGAGTACCGTCAGAACCTTGATCTCTCTGGCAGCCAGTGGAGAATGGAAGCTATACCAACTGGATTTGAAGAACGCATTTCTTCATGAGGATCTAGTGGAGGATGTGTACATGGAGATACCACCAGGATTCGGCACCAATCAGACAGAAGGCAAGGTCTACAGGCTGAAAAAGTCCCTCTATGGACTGAAGCAGTCTCCTCGAGCATGGTTTGACAGGTTCAGGAGACCAATGATAGGGATAGGATATCAGCAGATCAATGATGATCATACTATGTTCTTCAGATGAAGTGGAGGCCACATCACCATGCTTGCAGTGTATGTGGATGATATGATTATCACAGGCGATGACGAGCAGGAGATCGCCCAACTCAAGGGAAAGCTTGGTAAGGAGTTCGAGGTAAAAGATCTTGGCCCTCTTCGATACTTTGTTGGGATTAAGATTGCTCGAGATACAGAGGAAATTATTCTTTCTCAGAGGAAGTACGCACTAGACCTGCTCACGGAAACAGGAATGATGGGATGCAAACCAGCTACGACGCCGATAGACCAGAAGTTCAAGCTGGATGCTGAAGCCGGAGAACCAGTTGACCGGGATAGATATCAAAGATTGGTGGACAAGCTGATCTATTTTAGCCACACACATCCAGATATATGCTTTGCAGTTAGTGTGGTGAGCCGCTACATGCATGACCCTCGAAAGGGTCATATGGATGCAATATACCAGATTCTTAGATACTTGAAGGGTGCTCCCGGGAAGGGACTGATGTTCAGGAAGAATAATCACATGGACATCGAGAGCTACTGTGATTCTAACTGGGCTAGTTGTGCTGATGACAGGAGATCTACCTCGGAATACTGTGCCTTTTTAGGAGGCAACTTGGTCTCTTAGAGGAGTAAGAAGCAGTCAGTGGTAGCTAGATCGACAGCTGAAGCAGAGTACAGAGCTATGGCCTTGGGAGTTGCAGAGCTGCTTTGGTTGAAGAATATGCTGGTGGAGCTGAAGCTGGATCAAGGAGCCAAGATGAAGCTGTGGTGCGATAACCAATCAGCTATTAGTATTGCCAACAATCCAGTACAGCATGACAGGACCAAACACATCGAGATCGATAGGTTCTTCATCAAAGAGAAGTTGGTTAGTGGACTACTGGAGCTAGGTCACATTCCAACAAAGCATCAGGTAGCAGACTGACTGACCAAAGGACTTAGCTCTGTGAGCATGATCAGAGGATGTGACAAGATGGGCTTAGTGAATATCTTTCGCCCATCTTGAGGGGGAGTATTGGTATATTTAGTATAAGAATATGTTATATTTAGTATGGAAATATCCTGAGGACATATTTGGTGTTGGTATATTTAGTATGGAAATATGTTATATTTAGTATAAAAATATCCTGAGGACATATTTGGGATGCCAGAATATGCCACAAGATATTCCATTGGATATTCCATCATGTAAAGGCTATATAAAGCCTATGAGACTCAATCAATAAAATCACTCAATTACAACACAAATGTGCATCAGCAACAGTTTATGAAAATGGCGGAAATGAAGTGTGTATTGTTAGCAGTACCGCAATCTCTGAACAACTTCCGTCAATGTTACCAGTTTTTTTTTTTTGCCTATGTTGCACATTTGGACAAAAACGAATGTGATACAACACAAAACAAACACCCTGATAAGGACACCACAATGATTTTTCCACGTCCTAGTGTGTTTTGGAGTGTCCATGTGTCTGATACATATTGCATCATTGGTCCAATTTTGCAGTATCCATGCTTCCTAGGTTCTTTCTGTTTAAAGTATCACATTATTGCATCATTAACTAGATCTGTGTTTATTCCTTAAACCTTTTCATGCTGCCACTTTATGCTTTGTAGTCTTATACATAGTTCACCATTTTGCCCTTGGTTATACCGTGTCTCATCCAGGTTCCACTTTTAGGGTCCTGAAATCTGGTAGTTGTTTGTACCTACGACCCTAAACCATCTAGCCTACAAATTACATAGGTAAACAAAAAAAACGAAAAAAAAAATCATTGAGTTAACATTCCCTCACTGATGTGTTCCTATTGTTGGCATTCCCAGAATTTTTGTAGGCAGCCAATTAATCTCTGACTATTACTTGAACTAATGATCGATTCCAGAAAGAACATATTTTTATAAGTAACTGCCAACATAAAGCTTATAATGGTACTGATGTTAGGGTCACCTTGGATACTATAAGTACTACAAGGGCGTCACTCATTAAACATTTAACTTTGTGAAACTGATCGTATGAGTCCAAAAGAAACCCTGTTCTTCGTCATAGACTCATAAGCATAGAAGACAATAGTGGGGCATAAAGATTTAACTTCGTCAATGGAGCAAACTAGTTGCCCTGCAAGACAGTAGAACGGATTTGAATATTTACCTTCTCATCATCTACAGTCTCAACCATCTCCAGATTGGGGACAGCAGCTGCGTTATAAAATATCGATCTTAGCAATTTTAGAAAAATGGCAAGAAACATAACCATATCAAATATGAAATAAATAAAGAGGAGATGATTCCAATAAAATGCCAAGCAGCTTACCAAGAAGGGATTTGACTTTGTTGCTTTGCAGGTGTCCAATAAAATGCCACTCAATATCCTCAGGCAGCTGAAAATAAATAGAGAACTGTTCTCAGTTTTCTTTGTCGTTGATACTCAACCGAACAAGCAAATTATCTTATTCAGTACATGTTTATAATCCACTAATGTCCTCATTAGCACTTCATTAAGTTATTCATAAGTACGAGATTAAGAATCTACTTCTATGCAAGAACCGGGGAGTAGGAAAACTAAGCAACTAGAAAAAACGGGGACTCCTAAAAATGGTGTTGTGTCCATGTCGTGTAGGACATGTATTAGACACGACAAGGATGTTATAAAATACACGAGGACACACCAAAGTCTTGTAGTCTCATAGTTGTGTCCATGCAACATTGCTAAGCAGTGAAGTACCAAACATTTAATTAGAGCTAGTCAGGTTAGCTTAATGCTTAACCAATCAAATGCACTAAAGGCTTGATCACTTCAAATATGACTATAATGACTTTCCATGATACCCTCCATTTCTTTATATACAACAACAGCAAATACTTTGCCCCGAAATTTTTGGGTCACTGGCTTTAATTCTTTTCTTACATTCAGCTCTGCTAAGTCCCTGTAATACCAACAAAAACTTATGTCATTCTTTATGGAAGCTTTGATATATGCTAGTTAGGCCTAACCAAAGTCCTAGGGTTTCTTTTGTCTACAATCTTGTTGCTCATCCATACCATTGCATCTATAGGTCTGCGTTGCACAAGTCCAAACCACATAAGATGATTTTATCTCGTCTTGTCCTCAATTTGCTCCATCTCTAACTTCCCACGTGGTTTTGGAGTTAAAAATAAGAGTTTTCTTTAACTTCAAAAACACTCCCAAATGCACCACACTTTTGATTTTTGGAGTTTGGAGGCCTAACTCAACCAAACCCCACTTTTTTTTTCCAAACTCATGTTCACAAAAACACAATGTAGTGCCACCCAAACGCACCCTTAATGTAGTGCCACTCATCCATCTTATCATTCTCATCAGATGTTGAGCTTCTAGCCTATGAGAGGTGAGCTGGAGCATCATGGATGGTCGTGAAGGTCGCGGTGTCGAAGACAGGCGGAGAAAACGGACGCTCGAAGGGGCTGTTTCCAGCTAGAAACAGGGGACGGGAATTCCAATCTAATCCAACTGGAACTCCGGTCCAATCCGAGAGCACACTTGCAATCAGGCGGAATTCTAGGTGACCGGATCGGAACCTGAACCCTAGCGGGGTTTCAGCAAATTGGTCTGCTGTTTGGTTGCTTTAAACAGCCAAGATTTGTTGGTTGTCTTTGGGGCTAATCGAAGGGCTCCTAAAGCTAGGGTTTCTAAGGACCTTCTATACAAAATAGGAGGATGAGGGAGGAATTCTGATGGGAACGGACACTGAACCAGTGGAATAAACTTCATTTTCAAACCGGAAAAAATAGTCGAGGACCGAAGTGAAACACACAACCTAAACACGATGCCAATATCCACACACAACGAGCACAATACAAACACAAACGATATTTACATGGAAAATAATGTCGAAAAAAACGGGAGGATCAGAGTCGAACCTGGAAAAGCTTCACCAATGAATAAGAAAGTATATCGACTTCCTTCAAGTTTCTCCCGCCAGTTCAACACGGGGATCATCACAACTATTCAAACTTGAACTGAAATAGATATAATGAGAATAGAAAATTACCGAAGACGAGTCACGAGAAACAACCAAGGTAGACTTTCATGAGACAATCTCTCTTCAAATCAACCCACAATCTCTGAATCTCCTCTTCCTCTTATTTGAAAGTGTAACTCTTGAGAACCTCTCTCCTTTTGGTAATGGTTGCTCTAATTAGGGTTATAAAATCAATATTTATATCAACCTAATTATTGAGCAATCCTGACCGTCTAACTCAAACCAACGGAACAGATTAAAATATGAAAATCACCTAGACCAAGCCCGAAGGCATACTGTTGGTAACCGGTGATATACTGTGGGAACAGAAAACTCCAAACAGAAACATGTGAGATGTTTTTTACGCTTTTAAGCCTACCGACAGTATGCTGACGACATGTCGTTGGCTCTGATACGTGGTGCATCTAGCTCCGATGAGCTCCTTTCCGTCGCCTTCGACTTTCCAAGTTTCTTTGACACACGAATGACACTCGTCGCACTCCGGAGTGCTCCAGATAGGAAGTGAACTCCACCCAACACTACCAGATTCATCTATAGCTCTTTCTAGGGTTAAATGATTTCCACCATCTCTACGAGACCGTGTGCTCGCAGATTCACACTCTTTAAGAAAGGAGTGCGTCTTACGGAGGTTCGTTAACTCCATCAGGGAGATCGCCATCGACGTTCGTTATGTGGACAGCCGTTTTCTAGGTACGAATTTGAGTTAGGGTTGGATTTTTCTATTATGATCTCATTGTAATTTATCTCCTTCTTGAGAAGTAAGGGATCGGTTCTTGGGACAAAGGAACCAATATATATACATTGTATTCAATCTGTCTTGGTTCTCGGTAATAGGTATGGTTCATTGCTTTCTTTGTGGGACAGGAGTTTAACGCTTCAAAGTATCTGCTACCTTCGTCTCTAGATCCCAAAATTAGCTACTCTAGTTCTTTCTGGAATGTGGTTTCTTAATTGCTCAACACTCTTCATCCATAAGTCATGGTCGTTCTTGTGGCTGTCTTAAAGATTTTTTTTTAACTTCAATAATATCATGTAATCGCAACTCAATTTCTCTGCTTTCAGAACACTAAGGCCATCTCCAATACATCCTTAATTTTTTCCTCAATTTGAGGACTTAAAACGTATTCCCATATTATTTTACCCTCAAATTTTTACATTTCCAACTCATCTATCCTCAAACAAAAAAAAAACTATTATTTATTTCTACATAAATCTATTTTTTTTATAATTATATTAAGAAAAATTTTGAGTCGCACCCCACTTTGTTTACCCATATTCAAGGTGCACTCTACTGCTTTACCTTAATGTACGAATGCCCCCACTTTTGACGGATTCCGTTCATAGTTGACGGTCAACCCCTTTAACCGATAATTTTGGACGAAAGTACCCCTGTCATCTCTCTCCCCAAACCCAAACCCAAACTCAAACCCAAACTCAAATCCAAATCCTAATTCTCTGCCCCCTCCCCGCTCAAGCTCCGCCCCCTCCCCCCCGCCGCTGTCGCGCCCACCCGCCGCTGCTGTTGGTTGTTGCCGCCCGCCGCTGCTGTTGGTTGTTGCCGCTGCTGTTGGGGCGGGGGAGGGGGCGGAGCAAGGTGCAAGGGCAGCTGGAGGGGGGGCAAAGGGTGCGGCAGTGGAGGGCGGGGCGCAGGGGCGGAGCGGGAGCGGGGGAGAGGGGCGGAGCTGGGGGAGGGGGGGCGGGGAAGGCGGATCGGGGGTGACGGGGGAGCGGTGGTGGTGATGGTGGTGAAGGTAATGGTGGTGGTGGTGGTGATGGTGAAGGTGGTGGTAGTGGCGGCGGCGGCGGTGATGGGCGCGGCAACGACAGCGGCGGGACGAGGGCGCGGCAACGGCGGAGAGTGGGAGGGGGCAGAGCGGAAGGAGGAGGAGTTTGGGTTTGGGTTTGGGTTTGGGGAGGATATTTTCGTCCAAAATTATCGGTCAAACGCGTTGACCGTTGGTTTTGGACGGAATCCGTCAAAAGTGGAAACATTCGTACATTAAAGTAAAGCAGTGGGGTGCACCTTGAATATGAATAAACAAAGTGGGATGTGACTCAAAATTTCTCTTATATTAAAATAATCATATACACTATATTATTATACATTATTTAGCCATAAAATTTCTACATAGAAACAAAATTCTCTGAAATTCTGTGGAGGATTCAAAAACTGTCTGAAATTCTACAAGAAAAAAATTATTACTAATAAGAAATATATTCAATATTTGACTCCTCAAATTTGAGGACCCGTTCTCTCCATCCTCAAAATTTACCTCAATTTGAAGATGGTTGGAGAGAGAAAAAAAACTTCAAATAGGTGATTTGAGGATGGGTTGGAAATAACCTAATATTGTAGAAACGAAAAACAGTATCAAATAAATACTATAAACTATGTTCTTTGTTATATTTTAACATAATCATATTTCTTTTCCCAAAAGAAACCTTGAATATTTGCTAAAACAGAAAATTGTATATCAAGCATTAGACTTCTGCTAAATTGCACCAAAAGCATAAAGTTTGTGACATTATAATCTCAGCCACAATATGCCCTTTTGAAGGGCGTATTTTTTGTTTTGCAAAATTTACGCTGTTACGAAGGGTGTATATTTTGGATTGTATTTATTAGCGGCTTAATATTTCTCTTAAGCTCCCCGCACAACTAATTAAGATTGTAAATATTACGCCCTTCAGAAGGGTGCATTATTTACGCCCTTCTCGTTCTTCTTCTGTTAATGCCGGGGCACAATTTTTCGATGGAAAACTGAAATTTCGTAACAATTGTACAAACAATCGTTATTACGTAACACTTCACAAAAGGTACGTAAGAGAAATTTCAACTAGTGCTACACTTCACAGAAGGTGCACAGAACGTAACACTTCACAGAAGGTACGTAAGAGAAATTCCACTAGTGCTACACTTCACAGAAGGTGCACAGAACGTAACACTTCACAGAAGGTACGTAAGAAAAATTTCACTAGTGCTACACTTCACAGAAGGTGCGCTAATAGAATTCTGTTAAGCGAAGAAGGTGACAGGCGAAAGATGGAGAAACTCCTGCTGGGATGAATGATCACCGTTGCTCAAAGCTTTATTCGCCCCACACGAATAGCTTCCAGGAACCAGCAAGTTCGTCGGAGAACTTGGAACACTCTTGCTCTTCTAACTCCTCGGATGAACACGAACTCCCGTGCAAAACTCAACGCTGGTACAAAACCTCTCTTCTCTCTCACAGCTTCTAAGCACTTGTAAACTTTCTGTCTACTACTTGTGTATTAGTTCCTTACTGTGAGAGAGAAGGAGGAGACCTTATATAGGCCCCTGCAACAACTGTCCGGTTAGCACAATGTTAGGAACGTGGTAATAACCACCCCGAACATGGAGCAACCGCTCAGAACATGCAATGACACGTTCTGCCGCAAGTTGTGCCACTCGCGTAACCAGCGTGATTTGCACTTTACGCACACAGCCATTTTACGCAACCTGCGCACACTACGAACTCTACGCACGCTGCGTACGCTGCGCACTCTACGCACGCTGCGCACACTGCGCACACAGGGCTGCGTACTGGGCTGCGTAACTGGGCCAGCGTAACTGGGCTCGCGTAACGGACCGCGTAACGTGGTCGCGCAAGTGGCTCGCGCAACGAGTGCAACTTAAGCGCACTATGCGCCTAGCGACGATGCTGACGTGCTAAGTGCAAAGTGCGCCAACAAAACGCCACATTACGCCTCATGAGCCCTTGAGCCCGAGTCCGAGCCCGAGCCCGAGTCTGAGTCCGAGTCCGAGTCGCTAAGCCCCGCCCCTACGGGGCTTATAGCTCCCATGAAAATAAATTTTCCAAGAGCAAAAAGCATGAATGCTTTTATTGTTGATTTAGCCTTTTTTCCATTAGAAAAATAATCCCACATGGCAAACCCATGTGCACCTCCACACCACATGTGCATCTCCAATAATAGCAAAGCTAATATATAGAGATACAATCTCTTTGTTTTTTCCGATGTGGGACTAAAGTTTTTCTAAAGGAAAAAATCAAAACTCCAACAATCCCCCACATATCTCTATATATATGGGTATAAGTGTTCCCCACAGTAACTGTCCATCATGCATTAGGAGAGATGTTGCTGACGACTTGAATCTTCCCGCATGGTTCAAACAACAGACTATAATACAAGAATGGACTAAGCCTTGAATTCTGCATCATAGCTGAAATTCTTTCCACTCACATAATGTAGTTACATGTGCTTCTGGCTACACATTAAAGGCCCTGTGCCAGCCTGGTTTCAGTGTATAATTTTGGGCGTCTACAAGTTTACCCTCAAGAGACGGCCTGATATCTCTTTGTCCATACACTATAGGTGAGTTCATTATAAAGAGATATGGCATGAAGCGCTTTGCGCTTCTCTTGCGGTGTTACGCCGCTATGACATGGCTTAAAGCCGAAGCCTTACCCCGCACCAGGAACCTCATCGTAGTGTCATACTACTGTAGCATGAGACAACCGCCTCTTTGTAGTGCCAAACTACCCAGCATGAAGCCTTAGGCTCCCTTGCGGTGTTACGCCGCAACGACATGGCTTGCAAGGCCGAGGCTTTATCCCTAACCGGGTACCTCATCGTGGTGTCGAGCCACTGTAACATGAGGAACTCCTCCTCTTTGTAGTGCTGACTACACCCCTCTTTATTTTTAACATACAGCATTAGGCTAACTGCCTATTTGCGGTGCTACGCCGCTGTGACTTGGCCTGCAAAGCCGAGGCTTTATCCTATTCCTGGGCAGCACCCCACATATAGGAACCTCATTGTGGAGTCACCACACTGTAGCATGGAATTTCACTCCTTGTAGTGTTGTTCTACCGTGCTTCCTGTAAAGCACACCAGGCATTCACTCTGCCTGAGAACTCATTAAGGCAATTAAGCCAACCTTTCCACAGGAACCGTTTTTCGCAGAAAACAACAGTAGACAACAGTGGTTATAGGTCCGTAACCTCTCCATGCCCAATAGAACATGTACCCACCATTTCTGATATTCTTCCAGTTAATGGTCCTCCCTTGAACCAAAAGCTAGATGCCTAGTAGATAGATCCTTGAACTAATAGCATAAAACTTTATGGTAGGAATACAATAACTAATATCAAAATGCCTTCAAGCCCATTTTACATGCTGAGTCATCGACCAGCTGGCGCTTGAGACCCTTGGTGAACGGATCCGTCAGGTTTTCCTGACTCCGAACATCAATCACTGCAATTACACCTCTTAATAAGATCGTGTACTGCCATGTGCTTTAATCGCACAGTCCTCTTCTTTCCGTTGAAGAGGTCATTTGATGCCACCGCCGCAGTCGCCTGGTTGTCGCAGTATATCAGTATTGCCGGTATTTGCGTCCCAACCACTGGAAGATCATACATGAGCTCCCGAAGCCATTCTGCTTCCTCGGCTGCGGTGTCAAGTGCAAAGAACTCGGATTCCATGGATGACCGCGAGAGCATTGTCTGCTTCTTCGACTTCCATGATATAGCAGCTCCACCCATTGTGAAAATATATCCACCTGTGGACCTCTCGCTCTCCAAATCTGAGCACCAGCTGGCATCACTGAAGCCTTCCACTACCTGCGGATCTCCGCTGTAATACAGTGCATATGTCTGAGTCTTCTTGAGATATCTCATAACCCGTTTCACAGCCTTCCAGTATTCAACACCAGGGTTGCTCGTGAAACGACTCAGCATTCCCACGACGAAAGCTATGTCAGGCCTTGTGGCAGTAGTAGCATACATCAAACTCCCGATTACGCTTGCATACTTCAGCTGCCTGACGCTTTCCCCTGAATTAGGCTTCAGCTTCAGATCACACCTGTACGGCGTATCGATCCCTGGAAGATCCCGATACCCATAACGAGTGATCATTTTCTCAATATAATGAGACTGTGACAGCGCTAGTCCAGTGTCTGTCCGGATGATCTTGATCCCTAAGATCACATCAGCTTCCCCCAAGTCCTTCATACTGAGCTTGTTCGAGATGAACCTCTTTGTCTCCGTGACACAGCTCATATCCGTACCTAGGATAAGCATGTCGTCCACATACAGACAAACGATCACCTCTTCCATCAGCGAACTTCGTGTAAACACACTTGTCCGTCTCGCTGACCATGTAGCCATTTGACCTTATAACCTTGTCAAATTTCTCATGCCACATCTTGGGAGCCTGTTTAAGACCGTACAAAGATTTTACCAACTTGCAGACTTAGTCTTCAAGACCCTTGACGACAAATCCCTCTGGCTGTTGCATGTATATCTCTTCGGTCAGCTCGCCATTTAGGAAAGCCGTTTTCACATCCATCTGATGTATCACCATCTTATGTATCGCTGCAAGAGCAATCAACATCCTGATGGTGGTCATCCGGGCAACTGGAGTATACGTGTCAAAATAGTCAATCCCCTGCTTCTGAGAAAACCCCTTGGCTACCAACCTAGTCTTGAACTTGTTAATAGTTCCGTCTGCTTTCATCTTCTTCTTGAAGATCCATTTGCATCCGATGGATTTCGCTCCTTCAGGAAGATCAACCAACACCCAAGTGTTATTTGAGGTGATGGAATCAATTTCATTGTCAATCGCCTCCTTCCAGAAAACTGCATCTCTGGTCTTCATCGCCTCATCATAGGTAAGCGGATCTGCTTCCACATGATAGGTAACAAAGTCACTTCCGAAGTCCTTCGGCCTCCTCACACGCTTAGCTGACGGCTCAGCTTGTTCTGGTTCAATCGATGTTTCAACATCATCTTCTTGGACCACATCTTCATTGAAGACTTCAGTTTGCTGCGCACCCTCATTGTTCTCCGGTACATCCGCAAGAACAATATTCTTGTGCCTTGCAAATTTGTCTTCAAAATATTCTGCGTCGCGAGATTCAATGATATGATTTGACTCAATATCAAGAAATCTCCGAGCATCACTCTTCTCAGCATACCCCAAGAAGATTGTCTTAGTAGTCCTTGTCCCAAGCTTCTGAATCTTCAGATCTGGAAGCTTGACATATGTCAGACACCCCCACACTCGAATGACATTCAAGTTAGGTCTGACCTTGAACCAGAGTTCATGAGGAGTAACGTCTGAAGTTGCATGAGGCACTCTATTTAGAATAAAAGTGGCCGTCAATGCAGCTTCACCCCAGTAGCACTTAGGAAGGCCAGCAGTCAACAACATTAAGTTAATCATTTCTGTTAACGTTCTGTTCTTCCTCTCTGCTACTCCGTTTGATTGAGGAGAGTACGGAGCCGTAGTCTCATTGACAATTCCATGTTCTTTGCAGAACGATGCGAATTCATGAGACATGTACTCCCCACCTCGATCACTTCTTATTCTTTTGAGTTGTTGTCCAGTCTGCCGCTCAGCTTCGGCTCTGAACTCCTTGAACTTCTCGAATGCTTCGTCTTTAGCCTTCAGCAAATAGACGAACGCATACTTTGAGAAGTCATCGATGAAGGTTATAAAATACTTCATCCCGGCCTTTGTAGAGAACTGTTTGAAGTCACAGATATCTGAGTATACTAACTCCAGAAGATCTGTACTTCGATTAACCCGAGGAAAGGGTTTCCTTGTGATCTTAGTTTGAGCACAAACTTCACATTTCTCTACCTTACCCCCACACTTGGAGATAAGCCCTAGACTAGACATTCTGTTAATTCGTTCAGAATGAACATGTCCTAGCCTATTATGCCACAACTCATAAGTATAAGCAGAATGAGTGATTGTATTAACAACATTGAACTGATTTACAAGCTGAATTTTGAACATTCCTTCGATATAAAAAGCTTTTCCGAAATATGTTCCCCTGATAGACATCACCATCTGGCCAGCATTGATGTCCATCCTGAGACCTGCTTTGCAGAGTAAGCCTCCTGAGATCAGGTTCTTGGCGATAGCAGGTACATGCTTCACGTCTTGAAGCGTCAGAGACTTTTCCGAAGTCAGCTTCAATACCACCGTCCCGATCCCGAGCACTTCAGCTTGTGCCTGGTTCGCCACCATAACCACATAAGAAGTAGGGGTGTAGGTGGTGAACCACTCCTTGCTGGAGCAAACATGGCAGGTGGCTCCAGTGTCTACCCACCAGTCAGCATCAGTTCCTACCGCATCAACCTGCGCAATCATAGCAACAACATCAGTGATCATAGTTACCTTACTAGGTTCTCCTTGCTCCGATTGCTTGGCTTTTGCTTTGCACTCATTCTTAAAGTGGCCCTTCTTGCCATACTTGAAGCAAGGCATTTGAGACTTTGGCTTCTTTTTCTTGAAAGAAGTTCCCTTGACTTTTAGATTGTCAGGGTCCTTCTTCTTGCTGTGGGAAGCCGCCTGCTTTCCCCTTGGTTCCTTGGTATGAACCATATTGGCGTTAGCCAATTGCTTGGACAGTGCGTCCACCTTCAGTTGAGCCCGCATCTGGTCCTCAACATAGATTTCCTGCAGGAGATCTTCAAGGGTGATCTCCAGCTTCTTCCTATGCATGTTTGCATAGAACTTGCTCCACCCAGCGGGGAGCTTTGAGACAATCCCTCCAACAACAAACTTGTCGGGGAGGGGCATCGCCTCGTCTTCCAGCTTCTGTCGCAGTTTCAGAAACTCCTTCACCTGCGACAGCATAGACTTTTCGTCCTCAAAGAACTACTTGTGATATTTTTCAACCACAAAGATTTTACTGCGGTTCTCGTCTTCTTCGTAGAGTTTTTCTAGAGACTCCCATATGTCTCTAGCGATAGTCTTCTCAGAATAGGATTCTGCAAGGGAATCTTCCATAGCATTCAGGATAAGCAGCCTGCAAATACTATTTTCCCTCCTCCATTTTACTTAAAGTTTTGTAGCCGCGGTGATTGTGGCTGCAGACCCAACATCTGGAACAGTAGGTTCTTCCTCCAGAAGCACGTGATCTACGTCTTTGAGTTGAAGGGTGAGATATACCTTCCTCTTCCAGACTTTGTAATGTTCTCCATCAAACTTTTCTAACTTACAAAAGTCAGAATTGAAGAGTGAAACATTAACGTTTTCCATCGTAGCAATAACGCTTTGAGATTGTTAATGCCGGGACACAATTTTTCGATGGAAAACTGAAATTTCGTAACAATTGTACAAACAATCGTTATTACGTAACACTTCACAAAAGGTACGTAAGAGAAATTTCAACTAGTGCTACACTTCACAGAAGGTGCACAGAACGTAACACTTCACAGAAGGTACGTAAGAGAAATTCCACTAGTGCTACACTTCACAGAAGCTGCACATAACGTAACACTTCACAGAAGGTACGTAAGAAAAATTCCACTAGTGCTACACTTCACAGAAGGTGTGCTAATAGAATTCTGTTAAGCGAAGAAGGTGACAGGCGAAAGATGGAGAAACTCCTGCTGGGATGAATGATCACCGTTGCTCAAAGCTTTATTCGTCCCACACGAATAGCTTCCAGGAACCAGCAAGTTCGTCGGAGAACTTGGAACACTCTTGCTCTTCTGACTCCTCGGATGAACACGAACTCCCGTGCAAAACTCAACGCTGGTACAAAACCTCTCTTCTTTCTCACAGCTTCTAAGCACTTGTAAACTTTCTGTCTACTACTTGTGTATTAGTTCCTTACTGTGAGAGAGAAAGAGGAGACCTTATATAGGCCCCTGCAACAACTGCCCGGTTAGCATAATGTTAGGGACGTGGTAATAACCACCCCACAATGTTAGGGACGTGATAATAACCACCCCGAACATGGAGCAACCGCTCAGAACATACAATGACACGTTCTGCCGCAAGTTGTGCTGACGTGCTAAGTGCAAAGTGCGCCAACAAAACGCCACATTACGTCTCATGAGCCCTTGAGCCCGAGCCCGAGTCCGAGTCCGAGTCCGAGTCCCTACGGGGCTTAGCTCCCATGGAAATAAATTTCCCAAGAGCAAAAAACATGAATGCTTTTATTGTTGATTTAGCCTTTTTTTCCTTAGAAAAATAACCCCACATGGCAAACCCATGTGCACCTCCACACAGGGGCGGATCCAGGGGTTGGGTGGGGTGGGCTGGAGCCCACCCAAAAAAAAAATATTTACATTTTTTTTCTATATAAATTTTTTTTTTGCTTTTTTTTAATATGGATTTATCTACTTCTAGCCCACCCAAATTTTTGTCAGCCCATCCTAGATATAATTTCTGGATCCGCCCCTGCCTCCACACCACATGTGGATCTCCAATAATAGCAAAGCTAATATATAGAGATACAATCTCTTTGTTTTTTCCGATGTGGGACTAAAGTTTTTCTAAAGGAAAAAACCAAAACTCCAACATCTTCTTCTTCTTTTACTTGCAGTAAGAAAAAAATCAACCCCTACGCCCTTCTCGTTCTTCTTCTTATTTTTCTTGCAGTAAGAAAAAATCAACCCTCCGACACCACCCCCACCTCACCCCCAACCCCAAAAAAAAAACTAACCAACCACCACCGAATAAATTCGAAAATTTTACACCCTTCGGAAGGACATAAAATCCTCAAAATACACCGTTCGAAAGGGCTTATATTAAGCAACCATTAATTTAGCTGGCTCTTCGTTAATTAGTTTACAGCGGTTTAAAAATAATAAACGCACAACTTACGCCAAGAAGGGCTTATGTTTGCAATTTACGCCCTTGAATGGCGTAAGTATTGATTACAAATTTTAGTTTCTTCGAAGCCAAAATCAAACAGTGTATTAGGGCTGATCTTACAATTCCCCCAAAATTTACGCTTTTCGTATAATATCACATAAGTTCGATGCTTAATATACAATTTTCTATTGCCAAAATTAACAAAAGAACGAGAGAGAGAGAGAGAGAGAGAGAGAGAGAGAAGGGACCTGAGGGGCCTTTTCGATGATTTCTTGGACGTAGTTCTCGCCGAAGCAGCGGTGGCCGGCGTTGTACACGTGGCGGATGACGTCGGACGGCTTGGTCTTGCTGACCGCCACCACCCGGACCCGGTCCGGAGACCGTCCGGACCGCTCGGCGGCCTGTCGTGCCCGGTGGAGCACCGACCGGAGGGCCGCCTCCGCCGCGCTTTCGGTGGCCGGAGCCGACATATCCGGATCGATCGGTTTGCTTATGTGCTGGAAGTTTCTCCAAAGCGTTGGTGGGATTTTTTTTTTTTTTTTTTTTTTTTTTTGGACTTTGGGATTGATTCTGAGCCCATACCACAAATTAGAGGATATTGGGTTGTTGGGTTGGGCCAGGATTCCTGACTCGATTCAACTATATTTGGCACAATAATGCTATGTCTACTACCCCACTCTACTCCTGCTAACATGGTCACATCCTGCTCCACCTCTCCCCTCTCCCCGCCAATGAAGGCTGGCCACGTGGCCGATCGTAACCCCTTGGTTGTAGGGGGTTGTAGGCATACCATTGCTCATATTTGGCACGACACACGTGCTGCATGTTTGAGTCGCAAAGATAGGAGAGTACATCTATTGTCTCCAAAACTGGTGTGGTGATATTTTATTTCTCCTGCAAATACAAATTTTGGTATCCATAATTATCTATATGTGTTGTATTTATAGGAGACAAAATATCATAGGTACGGGACATCATATCTTTTCATCGACATATATAATACCTTATGTCTTTAGTGATTTTGTCACGTCTTGTACCAGAATACGGAAAACAAAGATAAGAGTCGACTAGCTATGCACTAGGATATACTCCAACCTTGGATCGTACATATTAAGCATCTTTGTATGTCTCCGAAATAACATCAATTGGATCTCTCTTTTTGGACGGTACATATTAGTTCAAAATCTCGCGAGAATAATTGGGTAGTTAAGGAACTAATATGTACAAGTTAGTTTAAAATCTCGTGTGACTTGATTTTCTCCAAAGTTGGATGTAGAATTATTGTAGCTTGATAGTGGTCGATCAAGTTGAAGCCTCCAAAAATTTTAAATATTAAAAATTTTCTTGCACTTCAGTCTCCAGAAAGCAACTACTTCACCGGATATAACACGAGATTGCATGTAAGTATTAGAAGAGAGGAAAAAAATTATTGTGATAATTTGGATAAATTAAGCCATATTTATAGAAACTTTCGGGTGCCAAATAACCACAGAAACCATGAGTATGGTTGTTATATTAATATTTTGATTATTTTCAGTAAAATGACTAAAATATTTCTTATTAACGTTCAAAACCAATTTAAAATGAAGGTATTTCAAAAATACCTACCCCTCAAGGACTAATATGACTTTGGAGTATTTTTTTTTTTTTTTTTTGAAAAAAATTTGAGTGGCACCTGTAAGCCCCCTGAATTTCAGGGTTTATTTTTAATTTTTCTGAATGAATTATTTTCGATAAATATTCTATTATTTAATTGTTTAGATCATTAATGTTCCTTCCCGTTACTTTGACTTCTGGAGCGTCAGGGATGCCAATATCTGTAAACTCTCTTCACGAGTTTTGTAGTAGACAAGATTATCTTCGTTTTGATATATCATGTCCCACTTAAACTCGTTCCCTTGTGTTCTTTTTGTATCGCACAACTTCGGGTCAACTTAGACCAATTAATCATTGAATAATTATTCCCACTTTTATCTTTGATCATCGTTTGCACGTTACCGTGACTTTTAATTTAGGAGCACGAGATCAGTCGTTTTCTCAGAACCAACTTCTCATAAATGATCTAGTCGAGACGCTCTTCACCCATGACCTTCGTGTCCCACTCATACACTCCATTTTGTGCTTCATTTTCTTCGCATAACTTTCGGTTCAATTTAGGCCAATTTATTATCTATCGTAAAACCTGATTTAATTTCCAATTTAATTTCGGGACCCGACGTTGACCCAACCTAGTCGACCCAAAGTATGGACGTGGCCCACATGAAGCCTACTACCCACATGACGCTTGTGTCCCATTTATTGGAGTCCATGTATATTATTTATTTACCCATGATTATAAATCCCTATTTTTAATTCAATTATTGCACCCGGTCCGATTTTGACCCGACCTGGCTCGACCGAACCCGAACCCAAGCTCCACGTTGTCCTCTCATGACTGTCCAAGTACCCCACTTAATTTTCCTCTTTTTTCTATTTAAAAATATCTCCTCTCTTTACAAATATCCCATATATATATATATATATATATATATATATATATATATATATATATATATATATATATATCACTCTCTCTCCCATAACACACACACACACCTCACCCCTCCACCTCACAGCACTCCCTCCCTTGGCCGACCTCTCTCTCTCCCCCCCCCCCCTCTCCCAAATATCTCTCTCTCTCTCTCTCACTCTTTCTATACATATAATATGTATACACCCATATATCACTCTCTCTCTTTCTCTCAACACACTCACACACATACAAAATACAACACACACTCACCACCCCACCCTCTCTCGGCCGACAGCTCCCCACCCCCTTACGTACACAACCACCACTGTGAACTCCACCACCTTCTCCTCCTCCTCCATACTCCATCACCATTATCATCTTCATCTCCATCACCAAGAAACCACCACCCCCACCACCTTCACCCGAGCCACCACCACTCCGCACGGCCCTGCCTGGCTGCCGTGGCCGATCTAGCCCACCCCCGCGCCGTAAACAGTAGCTCACAGCAACATCGATAGCAGCATGCAGCAGTGGCTGCGGCGCCACCCCGCACGCGCGCATGGGCGCATGCCGTGTGCCACCACGTGGCCGGCCCGCTCCCGCGAGCTTCCTACAACCCGACGACCCCCAGGCGACCACCCCGAGTCCACCGCCACCTTCCCCGACGAGCCAAATAGGTTATTTGTGAATTTACGTCGAAATCCCGCCGTGACGCGCGATTTCAAACTTCAGAATTCGTGTCTCGGGACAGCGACTTCGCACAGATTTTTTGGTCGATCCGATCGTTGGATCGGCGAACTCCTTGCTCCGTCATAATCTCGGTATATAGCACTTCACTCACCTCAATTTTTGTCCGTTAATTTCGTCGTTTGATACCTCAAAACTGGCCACCAAGTTGACGTTTTAAATTGAACTATTTTTTGACAGTTTCGTGACGCCAACTTCGCGGGTTCGTATCTTCGTCGTCGCAGCTCCAGTTGGTGCGCTACCAGTTCCTGTGCGCAGCTGGTATAACCATCTTCCTGTCTCCTTTAAGTTTTGTTTCATTATAAATACGTTCGGTTGGTCGAATTCGACGTCAAAGTTGGCCGTCCGAATTCTTTAATTTGCACTTGTTAAATTTTATTTTTGAACCCGGGACTCCGGATTCAATTTCTGACACCACCAATAGACTTGTGGCATCATTCTGGCATGTTTTCATATAAAATTTGCTTGATTTGGAGAACGTGGGCCCTGTTACGTATTTCGGTGCAAAGTGGGTCCCACTTTTCGAGTCAACGGGTCACTTTGAGATCGGCTCATCGGAATCCAATTCCGGATATACCGTTGAGTTCGTATCGTCATTCTGGACTCGTTGACATATAATTTGCTGAGTTTTGAAGACATTTGCTCCGGCACGTATTTCGGTGCAAACCGGATTCCAAGTGTCCACGTTAACGTATCATTTTGAGATCGGCACATCGGAATTCCATTTCGGACATACTGTTGGGTTCGTATCATTATTCTGGATTTGTGAACATATAATTTGCTAGGTTTTGTAGACTTCTATCCCGACACGTTGTTCGGTGCAAAGTGTGTCCAACGGTGGACATCATTTTGACCCGAAATTACCGTTTTGCCCATGTGTCTAAATTGGACTTATGGGTAGGCTATCCTAGCTAATTTGACCGTTTTGGACATGTTGGCGATATTTATTTTATCATCCGACAACATCTGTAGATTTTGCTTATGAATTATACTTAATTTATAATTAATTGTTTTTCCAGAAATTGTTACTTTCTGTTTTTGAATTTCTATATATATTTTAATTACTGTAAAAATCTGGAAAAAATTGTATTTAAATACTATGTTAATTTAGCTAATTTATTATAATTTTTCCAGCATTTAATAATTACTTTTGGTATTTTATAAAAATGGGAAAACAGAACTCATTTTCAGGATACATGTGTTTGTTGATTTTTAATAAATATTTATGAGGGTTTATAAATTCCAAAAAAAATAGTATAAAATTTTTATAATTAACAAGGATCATTTTGGTACTTTATTTTATGTAAAATTGAGCTTTTTGTCTATCTCAAAAATTGTTGGAACTTAGTGTACAGTTTGATTTATTTATTGAGTAGTTACGACTTGCAAGTTTTGTGTTGATTTGAGTTATTGTAGTATTGGACCTCACCCTACACTAGTGTAAAGGTCCTAGAAAATTAGTTTGGATATAGTGTCACACCACATTAGACTTTTATGCTAGATCCCCACTTAGTTAGTGTCTACTTAGGAGTCGTGTCACACCACTAGTGTAATATTGAACATAGATTAGAACTGAGTTTGTATATCATTATTGACAGGACACTGGACATCTATATCTTCGTACTAGTATTCTTGCTTTGCTCGAGGCAAGTACATCTACAAACTCATTTAGTGTCTTTTAATGTTAGAACATGTGTTAACCCTGTTAAAATACTGATCCTTGAGGTAGCAAGTTAAAATATTCACATGTTGTATTACTTTCAGTACCGGCCATGCTTAGTGTCACGCCCCAAAACCAGAATACTGGAGAGCGGGAGAATGACTCAGCCAGCTACGTATTACGGGTAGAAGAATACCGTATAATACGATCAATGCTGTCTAAAAGACGAGGGGGTGCATACTACATGAAATTTTCACTATGGTCACTTCACATCTATTGTCTCAATCATTCAAACAAGAAACAGAAATAGAGAACATGTAAGACAAAGCAGTAAGACGTCCCAAACGCTCAGTCAAAATGTTCTTGATATCTGGCTTTACAAAACACAGCCAGATGATGTAGCAAAGTATACACAATTGTTTATCAGCTGCAGCCTGACTTAATTACAATTATGTAAAAGTAAGTACAAGACAATCCGACTAACATGTCGGTGCCAAACGGCAAAATATAAAGTAAATAACAAAATGAGTGGGGAAGTAAGGAACCCACTCGAGTCCTCCTGCGATCATCCCTCTAGTATTGACCATCTTGGAGGTGGAAGTAAGCTGAGTCCTCGGGAACCGGCTCTAGATCTGGCCATGCAAAACCAGAGAGGTTAGACCTCTAATAGCAAGTACCGCAAGGAAGCACGATATGAGGAATTAAACCAGTAAATAAGAGAATATAATAGTAGATCTCTGCTTGCTACTGGGATTCACACAACGTCACGACACTTCGAACCAACCTCCCAACCAAACAAGGACAGAAATTGGCCCGTCATGTCCTGACATTCTGGTCATCTCAGTTAAGTAACAGAGTAGGTACAGTACACAAACAAATCAATTTAAACGGCCATTCAACTTCTACGGCTTGCTATTGTGAGTTCCAAGTTATCTTGGAATTATGCGATAAAGGATTCCTCAATTCTTACTATGCGCAAACAAGGCTAGTTTACCCAATCAATCAATTGTGCCAATCATGTATTTAGACGAGTCCCAGCGGGACGCCCGTCGTTAATATATAATGTACAATAAATATATAAGCAGATACCACTCCCTGCCCGTGTGGTAGGTTTGCAGTATCTATGGGAACCAGCCGGCCTGTCGGGCACTTAATAGTCCCAAAGAGGGCTGCCATGTAAGAACTCGGGAATCTGTTCTCTCCATGCAATCATCATTTTATTTAACTTAATAGCCTCTATGTTGAGTGAAATCCTATGTCGTGGATCATGGTCATTCAGAATGAGTACTTTCGTACGGGGTACGATATGCACATCTCTACAACGATACCCGTGCGGTTAGGTTGTAGGTCTTACATAGCGTAATGCAACAATCAAAACTAGCCACGGAATAATTATACCTTGACCATAAAGTACACATGCTGCTTTTGTAGAGAAATAAATAAATTGAAGCCTGCATATGCCTGTATGCCAATATTCGGGATCGGCCAATCGATTACAATAGTTCATAATTAATATGAACGTGTCTCATTCATTCAATTCAATAAGACGACTAGCCAGCCTCTTAGTTCCAACTAGGAACGCATGATCAATTATTAGTCAAGGTCACAATCAATATCAATCAATGTTAATTCGGGACAAGAATCAGTCAAAAGGTATCATGGGCTAGAGTTCATGCGGCCGAGAAATTATAGGAGTTCATGCGGCTGAGAATGCATATGTGGTCAGGATACCATGCGGCCAGGAAGTGTCATACGGTCACGAAAAACAGTATGCGCCAGAAAATAGCATGTGCCAGGAAACAGCATGCGCCAGAAAACAGCATGTGCCAGGAAACAGCATGCGCCAGAAACAGCATGCGCCAGAAACAGCATGCGCCAGGAAACACCATGCGCCAGAAACAACATGCGCCAGGAAACAGCATGCGCCAGAAACAGCATGCGCCAGGAAATAACATGTGCCAGAAACAGCATGCGCCAGGAACAGCATGCGCTAGGAAGGAAACAGCATGCGCCGGAAATAGCATGCGCCAGAAAACAGCATGTGCCAGGAAACAGCATGCGCCGGAAACAGCATGCGCCAGAAACAGCATACGCCAGGAAACAGCATGTGCCAGAAACAGCATGCACCAGAAACAGCATGCGCCAGGAAACAGCATGTACTGCTCATCTTCTCCAATCAGCCTCTAATGGCCATGAAAATCCATGAACCAAAAGACCATAAGTCACTCAAAATAAGTCAAAATCAGGACTTCCAATAGTCAAAATTGGGTAGAATCAAATTTTCTACAACATGGAACCATCAAAACTTGAAAAATAGCAAAGTTACTAAATCAAAACCTAAAAATTCCAAAAATGAATTAAACTTAGATCTACATGAAATGAGCCATGGGAATAGAAAATGCTAAGTACTAAAGTGTCTAAGAATCTTGAGAGGAAGACAATAGAACAACAAAAATGGGAATCCATCAAGAAGTAAGTTGGCACTTGCCTAGCCCTCCTAGGTTGGTGGGGGAGTTTATGAGGAAGAAGAAGAGTAATGAGAGGAAATAATGAAGAGAGAGAAAGGGGATGAGGCTTTTAAATGAAGGAGTGGTGGTAGGTGGGGAGTTGGGTTCATGTTGAACCAACATAATTAAACCAATCCAAACCGAACCCAAAACAAAGCTAAAGGAGAGTATAAAAGCAGAAAGTAAAATACAGAAATAAAATTACAGGAAATTAATTAACATAAAATTAAAGGGATTTAAATACAGAACAATGCATGATAAATATTAAATAAATACATTCCAGCAGTACATGTATTTAGAATACGTATTTCGGGAACGGAAAGTGACATCTCTACCCTCCTTAGAAAAATTCTGTCCTCGGAATTTCAAATCCAAACATGATAGAAACATCGGAGCTAAACTAATCTAAGTATAAGCAATTTGAGTAAGCAATTATTCTACAATGCCAATAGCAAGTAACATATCTATGTTTAACTATCGACGACACCAAACAATTCTACTCATAAGGTGACAAGCATGAGGAGTTAAGACAATCAAGGTATATAGAAAGAGATATACCTTGTGAGTCAAACAGGTGCGGATACCGTGATCGGATATCATCCTCACGTTCCCACGTTGACTCTCCTAAAGAGTGATGACCCCAAGCAATCCGGACAAGGCTAATTATTTGGTTCTTGAGTATCTTCTCTCTTCGATCCAAAATAGACACAGGCTGTTCCTCGTAAGACAGGTTGGTACCAACAACCAGCTCAGAATGATCAAGGATATGGCTTGGGTCTGATACATACCTTCGCAACTGAGATACATGAAACACGTCATGCACCTCTCATAATGAAGGTGGAAGGGATAAACGATAAGCAACATCGCCTACCCTATCAAGGATAATAAATGGGCCCACGTACCGCAGACTCAACTTCCCGCGAACGCCAAACCTAATGACCCCACGGGTAGGTGAGATCCATAAGAACACGTGGTCCCCAACAGAATACTCTAGCAGCCTACGATGCTGGTCCGCCCAATGACGATGCCGATCTTGCGTAACTCGAAGTCGCTCTCTAATTCCTTTGACCACTTCAACTGTCTGGACAATCATTTCCGGGCCTAACATCTTCCTCTCCCCGATATCATCCCATGCCAGTGGCGACCTACACTTCTTACCATATAGTGCTTCAAATGGTGCCATCTGGATACTGGCTTGATAACTGTTGTTGTATGAGAATTCGACTATGTCATATCCCTATTTTAGAAATAGACATATGACTGTATTTTGACCGTATTATTGTATATGGAGGATTTTAATTTTTGGGGTATTCTTGAAATTTTTATTATTTTCTTGGAGGTAATTTTATCCTCATTATTATTATTATTATTAACTTTCTTGTTCCTAAACTACCCTCCTAAAATATCTACTCCCCCTCACATCACCCCTCACCCTCCCCCTACCTAACTCCCCTCTCTCTCTCTCTTCACCATCTCTGGAGCAGCCGCCCCCCCTAATCCTCTCTCCTCTCTCCCGCTCACTCAACCTCCCCCGACCTCCGGCCACTCCCCCGATCTCCGGTCGCCCGTCACCCCTGCGACTTCCAGCCACCGCCGCCACTACCATCGTCTTCTTCTTCTCCTCCTCCACCACCTCTTCCAGGAGCCGCGCCGCCGTCGTCTCCACCCTCTCCTCCGTGGCCCCTGGCCTCCCTCCGCCGCGACCACCGCCACCAGCCCCATCGTCATCACCTCCAGCCCCATGGCCTCCGCCCCCTTCTCCTTCCTCCTCTCGCCGTGGCGCGGATCGCCACCGTGAGCCGCCTCCAGCAACGCCATCTCCATCTTCTCCGCCTCTCCTTCTCGGAGCTGGCAGCCACCGCCGCCACTACCATCCGCCGCCGCCTCCTCCTTCCTCGGTTTCCTCCGTCGAGCACAGCACTGCTGCTGCTGCCGTTCGACTCCTCCATCGGGAGCCGCTGCAACCTGGCCTGACTCCCGACGAGCTCCCCCTCACCCTGTCTTCTCCGCCGGCGGCGACCAGCCCCGCCTGGCCGAGCATCCCCGGTGAGCTCCTCCGTCTTCCCCCTTCTTTCTTTCTCGGCGACCGTCGCCTCGGGAGCAGTGCCACCTTGGGCAGCGGGACGCCCTTGGGCCCCGCGCTGCTCGGGCAGCGTGTTCCCCGGGCCACGTGCCTTGGGTCACGTGCACTCGGTTCGCGTGTTCCTTCGTTTCCCATGTTTTTCGGGATACGTGCCCCTTGATTTGTGTCGTCTCGGTTTGCGCATACCTTGGTGTGCATGCCGTCTCGGTTTTCGTGCACCTCGAATTCCCGTACTACCTCGGTTTGTGTGTTGCCTCGATCCTCGTGTCTCGGCCTTTGTGCCTACCTAGTGACCCGTGCACGTACCGATTTGCGTGCCGCCTTGGTATATGTGCCACCTTGGACCTTGTGCCATCTCGATTTGCGTGTACGTACAGATTTATGTGCCGCCTTGGTTTGTGTATCACTTTGGACTCCGTACCGTATCGATTTACGTGCATATGTCGACTTGTATGTCGCATTGATTTGCGTGCTTCCTTGAATCTCGCTCCGTCTCGATTCGTGTGTACGCCTCGATTTGCGTGTCGTGTTGATTCGTGTGCCATCCCGATATTTGTGATTTTCTCGATTCGCGTGCGCGTCTCGATATACGTATGCATCTCGATTTGCGTGCCCATATCGGTCCGCGTGCCTCAGTTTTCGTACCAGATCCCTGTGCTGCTTGCGGGACCCGTACGGTATAGCCTCCTGCCATCCTCCGTGCTTCCTGTTATTATTTTATTATTTAATTCTAATGATTGTTATTATGTGTTCTGAGGACCTCGATGGACGTGCTAGCTTGGATCCAGATCGCCGAAGACTTGCTTACCTAGCCGAGCCCTCTAGGCAAGTATCTCTTGCTCATCGACGGCTCTTGCCCTCTCTCCTAGATTTTTATTGTATTTAATTAATTTGTACTTGTAAATTGTATAATCATGATTAGTGTAGCCTAGTAGTAGAACTACCATGATGATAACTTAGGATAGCTTGGCTCGATACCGGTTTACGACCGTATCGGACAACTCGGATGGGTCATCCACACCTCCGAGGACACGAGCACGACTCACTTGTGCGGATTGTCCCTGTATGCCCCCTGTCCGACTCGCGGTCGGGTAACGGCTCTGGCTAACTCCTCATGTGGCTGTGATTGTGCTTGGGTTAGAACTATAGACATGTGTTGTGGTGCGCCCTGTGAGGCGGTTATTTTATTACTATGCATGTTGGCTTGGCGCCCAGTACGCGTTGTAGTGCTGCTGGAGGCGAGACATTAGTGGTCTCGGGTTCGATTGATTTTCCAGTACGCCTCGTAGCGCTGCTGGAGGCTGGGACTTAGTGTTCTCGGCTATCGACTTGTTCCCAGTACGCATCGTAGTGCTGCTGGTAGCTGAGAATTAGTGTTCTCAGTCTGCGATTCTGCGATTCCGCGGCGGGTTACGCCGAGTAGATTTTAGCCCCAATTCGTAGGGTGCTCCCGTCCAGATTACAAAGGAGACTCTGCCGAATTTTTCCAGAATTCCCGGTTGGGAATTTGGTTCGAAGGATTGGGCAGTGCCGTTCCTTTGGTTTGCGGGACTGAACTCATGCATGTTCTTCTTGGTATAGCATCCCTGATCTCATTGCCTGCTAGGTAGACTCCCGACTAGATTAGTCGCCTAGCGTCTTGACTTGTCTTGTCCGCCGGATTGTGTAAGGAGAGCGGTTCTACTCGGGTGATGATCTGCAACCCTGGTCCTTGTTTGGTTTAAGGGTTGTGGATCTGATCCAGAGTGGTTCACGCAATCCTGGCCTTTTCGACGGTATCACCCATTGGACTCTTGACTCGTGACTCTTCCTTTAGATGGTGTTCTAGTTTAGTTTGTTATCTCATTGTCTGTCCTGTCTGCCGGATTGTGTAAGGAGAGTGGTTCTACTCGGGTGAGGGTTTGCAACCCTGGTCCTTGTTTGGTTTAAGGGTTGTGGATCTGATCCAGAGTGGTTCACACAATCCTTGCCATCTTCCGACGGCGTTGATTAGTGTTGACCCGTGTGTTGGGATTATGATCTTATTCGAGGATTGACTATGAGGAGATATGATATTGAGATAGTAGTTATGGTAGACTAAGTAGATTCTTAGATAGTGTTACTAGTTCTTTGGTGATGTTCTAATTTGATCAGATATGTCTTGAGGACTCTTGGATTTTGATATTGGTGCGAGTGTCTCGCGGAACGAATAGAATATCGAGGATATCAATATATGATTTTTACTCGACTTCCCAAACGCCCAAATTCGGTACCTTTGTGTATTCCGGTAGTTAGAGAACCTGGTTGATTGCTGTGTCTTGGTAGTTGAGGAGCTTGTTTTCTAGTGGCTTGTGATCATTGACTAGGAGGATTCTTGTGAGTCTGAGGGCCTAGCATTGTTAGGGGGAATGAGATTTGTATTTGGTGGTTGTCTTTATTGACGTGATATTCACTCCCTCATGGATGGGAGGTACTTGATAGATTGATTTGGTGGTTGTCTTTATTAACGTGATATTCACTCCCTCATGGATGGGAGGCACTTGATAGATTGATTTGGTGGATAGACCGACTTGATGATTGGAGCTGTAGGCTCCCATATATGCTTGAGATGTTATTATAGTAGAGGTTCTGGTCTTATACTTGACCTGATATCCATGCCACGATGTGGGCAGATGACTTCTTATGACTGACAGAGTTGTCCTTGTCCCAGACCTGACTACCTGTATCCGTGCTATAAGTCCAGCTTACCCTGTGAGGTACTGGCCCTGACCTTGCACTGCGGTGCCCTTTGTCTATTGGCACTTTGAGGTGCTACTTCCATGATTATATGGCATTGCGATGCCATCTTGATATTCTGGCTATATTATATGATTACCTGCACGGGTATCTGGTAGTTGGCCTATAGTCTTAGCGTGGTTAGGATTGCTTGCTTGCTTGTTGCATAACACTAAGGATGGATCACAACTGGGACTATAGGTACCGAGGCTGATTCTTACTTAGCGTTCTCGTACTGAGGTACGACATCTAGGAGGATGAGCATGTAACCACGACATGTGATTCCGGATAAATGTAGGGTTAATCTAGGCAACTAAAAATGGTAGAAGCATTGGAAGGGAACGGAATCCCGAGATCGTGCATTACCGGCCGCCATAGGCTCGTCCTGGCGCGTCGGGGTTGGCCGCCACGGATATGGCAGTATCCGACTACTATATGTACTCCTGCTTAGCTCGTCCTTGCGGGATATGGCACGATCTGAGGATTCCTATATTGCATTGTTGGGGTAACCCAACCTCCATATAGACAGCCGTAGGCATTTGAGTGGCCGCTTATTTATATAATTGTTTGGCTTGTTGCTTGCTAAGCTGGCTGGCACGTAACACTGTCCCGGTGCAGTAATTCATTCCCTTGTTCTTGTTTGATGTACGGATGGGTTACTGTTCCGATGACAGACTACGAGTTCCAGTTGGCAATGCAAGCATTAGTGGATGTTAGGATGATTGTGATGATTGTTGGTTACTTACGTATTAGTAGTTGGATTGCTGTCTTATATTCTGTAATCGTGCATTAGTACCGCACGATCCCTTACCTTATTTACTGTTTTTAGATGATATTCCTGTCATATTATATCCTGCTGGTTTTCTTCGCCCGTCCATGAGCCTTCCTTTCTGGTACTTGCTACGGTTGGCCTGACCAACCCTGGATTGTTCCCAGATTGCCTGTGACCGACCCTGTGGATCTTCCAGACTTGACTTGGAGGACGTGCTTCAGTTCCTGACCATGAGGGAACTGTGTGGGAAGGTATTCTTGTCTACATTATTTCTTATTGTAGACTCTCTGTTTATCATATGAGTATTTCCTATTTTTCATATGATTACCTCTCTTGTCGTTATTTTATTGATTATTGCATGTGGATATGAGATCAGATTTAGGCCATAGACTGCTTGCATGCTAGGATACCCAGCAAGATTGACAGCCACGATCGACGTATGACGTTTTATACCTCATACGGAGTAGCTGGCCTAGTCCGTCCCAGTATTTCGGTACTGGGGCGTGACAGACTAAGTGCAGGTGGCTCTCCTAAGATCCTCCAAAATCCAGTGTGCAAGCTCGCAACATATCATCTAAAGTCTGAATTGTTCTTTCTGATTGTCCATCCGTCTGTGGATGGTAAGCCGTACTAAATCTTAACTTGGTACCCAGACTATGATGTAGACTCTTCCAAAAATGTGATGTGAAACGGGTATCTCTGTCTGACACAATACTGACAGGGACTCCATGCTGCCTGACTATCCGTTGCATATACAATTCTGCCAACTTTTCTGTAGATTGCCCTACTCTGAAAGGAAGAAAGTGTGCTACCTTTGTAAGCCGGTCCACTATCACCCAAATAGCATCTTTACCACTTGATGATCTCGGTAAACCGGTCACAAAGTCCATTGTGATGTGCTCCCACTTCCATTCCGGGATAGGAAGCGGTTGCAATAACCCAGCTGGCCTCTGCTGCTCTGCCTTCACTTGCTGACATACCAAGCAACGGGAAACGAATCTAGCTATATCACTCTTCATCTCGTTCCACCAGAAGTGCTGCTTGATATCTTGGTACATCTTGGTCCCACCAGGGTGTATTGAATACTGAGAACTGTGAGCTTCTGCCATAAGTTTCTGTCTAATATCTCCACTAGGCACACATAGGCGCAATCTAAACCTAAGGGTACCATCTTCATGAATTTGTATCTCCTTTCTGAGTCGTGACTCACATTCTGTCCTAAGCTTCTGAATCCTTGGGCCCTGTGCCTGAGCTGCCTTGATCCTGTCTACCAAGTCAGATTGAACTCGGAGACTTGTTAGAACTCCCACATCACTAGAAAGTATAACTTCGATACCCATCTCCTGAAGGTCTTCTAAGATGTGCTTCTGGGTTGTCAACATAAATGCACCGCCTCTCCTGCTGAGAGCGTCCGCTACCACATTAGCCTTGCCTGGATGATACTGAAGCTCCACGTCATAATCCTTGATTAGCTCTAACCATCTTCTCTGCCTCATGTTCAGCTCCTTCTGAGTAAAGATGTACTTCAGACTTTTGTGGTCTGTGTACATGTCTACCCGATCACCATATAAGTAATGCCTGCATAGCTTCAAAGCAAACACTACTGCTGCCAACTCCAAGTCATGAGTTGGATAATTCTTCTCGTGGTCTCGAAGTTGCCTAGATGCATATGCTATCACCTTTCCATGTTGCATGAGGACACATCCAAGTCCTTTCCCTGACGCATCACAATATACTGTAAAACCTCCAGGTTAACTGGCAATGTAAGAATAGGCGCTGATATCAACTTTTGCTTCAGATTCTCAAATGATGCCTGACATTCTGCCGACCAAACGAATGGTACATCCTTCCGTGTCAAGTGGGTCATGGGTGCTGAAAGCCTTACAAAGTCTGCTACGAATCTCCTGTAATATCCTGCCAATCCCAAGAAACTCCGTACATCTGCTACGGTCTTGGGTACTGGCCAACTCTCTACTGCTTCTACCTTCTTGGGATCCACTGCTACTCCAGCTCCTGATACGATGTGCCCCAAAAATGAAATATGGTCCGACCAAAACTCACACTTGCTGAGCTTGGCAAACAACTGGTTCTCTCTCAGAACCTGTAATACTTTCCTGAGGTGATCCTTATGTTCCTCCTCACTAACAGAGTAGACGAGAATGTCGTCAAGAAACACAACGATAAATTGATCTAAGTATGGCATAAAGATGCGGTTCATCAAATCCATAAATATTGCTGGAGCATTGGTTAAACCAAACGACATTACTAAGAATTCATAATGCCCATACTTCGACCTGAATGCTGTCTTAGGAATATCCTCCTTCCGAACCCTTACTTGGTGATACCCTGAACGAAGATCTATCTTGGAGAAAACTCTAGCTTTGCTCAACTGATCAAACAAGTCGTCGATCCTGGGTAGTGGGTACTTGTTCTTTACTGTTGCCGCGTTAAGCTTCCTGTAATCGATGCACAATCTGGATGACCCATCCTTCTTCCCCACAAGTACCACTGGTGCTGCCCATGGTGATATGCTAGCTTGGATGAACTTCTTCTCCTTCAGTTCCTCTATATGATGATATACCTTGGCCTGTTCTGAATCTGCTATTCTGTAAACTCGATCTGATATCGGTTTAGTTCCAGGTACCAATTCTATGTTGAACTTAATATCCCTAACCGGTGGTAGACCTGGAAGTTCTTCGGAAAATACGTCCAGAAACTCTTCAACTACCTTCGGAACTTGAACTTCTTCCATTGCCATCACTACTCCCTGCTCTTGTTGAGTTGCCACTGATCTGACTAAGGTGAACCGCTTCATGCCTGGAATATCAAAAGATACACTCCCTCTACGATAATCTATTGTCGCATGACTGTCTTTCAGCCAGTCCATGCCTAAGATAACGTCGAAATTTCCAACAGAAAATTCTATCAAGCTGGCGGATAAAGAATGCCCGCAAACTACAACGCTACATGCTAGAATAACTCTACTAACTCCTACGAGCCCATTACCAGTGAGTATATTTAACCTCCCTGGTAATGCCTCGAATTCCAATCCTAGCCGGGTTGCAAATTGTGCAGATATAAATGAGTGTGATGCCCCCGAATCAAACAATGCTACTGCGGGATACGAGGCGACGAGAATGTTACCTGCCATAACATCTCCCGATGCTAATGCCTCCTCCAAGGACAGAGTGAATGCCTGCTCTCGACCTCCTTGGTGGTTTCCATGTTGCGGCCTAGCCTGATGCTGCTGCTGGCCCCTTCCTTGATGATGTTGGGGTGGTCTATGCTGGTGTTGCTGCATCGGCGGTCCCTGCTGCCGAAACATCTGAGCCTGTGGCATCAACGGACGTTGGGCTAATGGTCTCACTGCCACAGCTGGTCCTCGATACTGTCCTGTCCCTAGTGCTGGCAGAGCAGGAAATTGTTGCACTGGTCCTCCTGACCTCGAATTCATGGGACAGGTGGTAACCCGATGATCTGGGCTTCCACATATCAAACACTGCCCGTTTAATGTCCGACACACATCTCTAGTGTGCCCTACCTTCCCACAATAAGTGCAGCCCGTTGGGGGTTGCTGGTTTTTCCTCTGTTGCTGCTGCTGCTGCCTGGGTGGTAGTGCTGGCCCTCGCATTGCCACATCGTGAATGTGAATGCCAAGGGATGGTGCTGTTGTTCGGGGCGCTGCTCCCCCTCCTTCAATCTGACTGTGGGATCTCTTCTGACCTCCAGTCCTTTCCGTGATCCTCTGAATGGTGATCTCATGCCTTCGGGTCGTCGTCAACACCTCATCAAAAATCTGGTAATTGTGCCCCTCTATCAATTGCAAGAGCTCAAGGTGAAACCCTTGCTGGAACCTCATAGCCCTCTGGCTCTCCGTTGCTCCCATCTCTGGGGCGAACCTACTCAATCTGCAGAACTCCGCTACATAAGCATCTACCGTCTTGCCGGCCTGCTTGAGGTTGATAAACTTTTGTTGCAGCTCAAACTACGCCACAACTCCATAGTACTTCGTCTTGAACCTTGCAGTAAAATCGTCCCAAGCAACAGGACGTCTGATGCCTACTTCCTCTGATTCCCACCAATCACGTGCGAGATCCTGAAGTAACAACTTCACCTGATCCACACGTTCTTCTGCCGACACCTTAGCGGCTGCCAAAATGGCCTCAATATCCTTAAGCCATGCATCTGCTGAGATGGCATCCTCCGTGCCCTCAAAATGGCGGGAGTTGTACTTGCAAAACCTGGCTGATGCACCTGAATCTGGCCTTGCCCCTCTTTCCAATGCCGTCTGCAACCCTTGGTTGAGTAGTACGTTCTGCTCCTGCAACTGAGCGTGCATGCGCTGTTGATCTAACATCTGGTATTGCTGAGTAGCCATCATCCCTCTCATGATCTCCAGAAGGGCCGGTGTGTCTACTTTCACAGGGGTAGGTGGAACTGTTGGTGGTGGTGGAACCTCCGGATACTGCGATCCAGCTGCTGCTTCCACTATCACTTTTTCTTGAATAGCCTCTTGGGGTAGTACTGGCCCTTGTTGCTGACCAACCTGGTCAGGTTGTCCATGTTGCCCTTGTTGTTGCTGTCCAGTTCTGACAGATGCAGACGAAGTGCCCCTAAGGAAAGGGACAAGAGAGCAATCAAACGACCGGACATGAAGGATCAATGAAGCCGAAGGATACGGGAATGTCAAGCTAGGATTGAGAATAACGAATCATGAGATCAAGGGAGAACATGTGTGATTGAGACATCCTATAAATCAAAACACCCCACAAGTCTGAAATCAGACCTGCATGGGCCACCACTAAAACCTTGTCACGCCCCAGAACCAGAATACTGGAGAGCGGGAGAATGACTCAGCCAGCTATGTATTACGGGTAGAAGAATACCGTATAATACGATCAATGCTGTCTAAAAGACGAGGGGGTGCATACTACATGAAAGTCTCACTATGGTCACTTCACATCTATTGTCTCAATCATTCAAACAAGAAACAGAAATAGAGAACATATAAGATAAAGCAGTAAGACGTCCCAAACACTCAGTCAAAATATTCTTGATATCTGGCTTTACAAAGCACAGCCAGATGATGTAGCAAAGTATACACAATTATTTATCAGCTGTAGCCTGACTTAATTATAATTATGTAAAAGTAAGTACAAGACAATCACTACAACAAAATAAGTTAATAACGACACTTTCTTTACGACACTTTCTAAATAAGTGTCGTAATTTCTTTGTAGTGATGACACTCTACTAAAATGTGTCATTGTAACTAACTATTTATCATAATCCATGACACTTTTTTAGAAATGTCGTAAATATAAATTCAACAACACTTTTAAGATCACTTTAAAATGTCGTCAATAATTATATACTGTCACTCCCCGACACTGGAATACGTATTTTAATACGTAAACCGATAAATTGCATTTACCTTGTATTTATACTATATTTATTATGCTGTACTTCTTCATGCATTTCCCAAAATATTCGACAAAATATTATTTTCTAATTTATTTCCTGCATTTGGGCCTACAATTTTGGCTCATTTGGGTAACCTATTCTTGGTTCACCAATGGTTCATCATGAACCCATGGGTCCAAGATCTATATATATAACTCATCTCATTCTCTCTCCTCTCATTTACTTCCTCTCATTTATTTCCTCCACCAACCAAATATTTCCTCCATCAACCAAGATAAATACCAACTTGCTCAAGAGATGGATCCATAATTTTGTCAATGATTTCTTACAAAACTATTTGCCAAAACATGTTCTTCTCCTCAACCTATACTAGTTTAGAACTTGAAAGTTTCCATTTTGAAGCTTTGATTTTTGTAGATCTAGGTTTACTTTATTTTCGGATTTCTTGGGTTTTGATCTACTTAATCTTGTTATTTCCTAGTTTTGATGGTTCCATGTTGTAGAGGATCTCGTTCTACCCCATTTTGACCTAAGGAAGTTCTGATTTGGGCTCCGGATGAAGGTTTTGTGTAGCTTGGAAGCCATGGTTGCTTGGCTCCTCTTCTCGGACAAGTGGAGAAGAAGAGCAGTACTTGACCGCATGAATCCTCATGCGGCAAGACTCTGGCCGCGTGGCCTTTCCAGCCGCATGAGACTCGTTCGAGCTCAGCCGCATGGAAAGTCCTTCCTAGCCGCATAAGACTTGCTTGAGTACTTGACCGCATGAATCTTCATGCGGCAAGTAATTGAGCCGCATAGCCTTGTTCAGACTCAGCCGCATGAGCCCCTGTTATCTTGAGTCGCATGGACTTCATGCGGATAGCTTTCAGCCGCATGAGTTCTTTTGCACTGAGCCGCATATGCGCTACTGTTTTGGGCCGCATAAGGCCCATCCATCATCCAGCCGCATATGTATCGCCCATGCTCAGCCGCATAGGACTTCGTCTGATCATAGCCGCATATGCTGTTGAACCCCGGCCGCCTGGCGATTGCTCCCTTCGTAGACGCATAAGCCGACACCCCTTCGTCCGCATGAACCCGCCTTCCCAGTCGCATGCGCCTTGGGCTCCTTGAGCCGCATGAGCGTGCAGTCCCAGCCGCATGAACCTGTATTGACCCAGCCGTATGGACTCACTCCCTTTGAGCCGCATAAAATTTTGTGCCCTATCTTGTTACCTTATTATTATTATTATTATTATATATATATATTATATGCCCATTTTATATCCTTACGCCTTTTGTCCCGAGCATGATATGAGCACTAATGTGACCCCGGAGAACAAAGTGTTCCTACCTGATACATGTACCTGAATGTCCCAGTTCTTGTTCATGCTCGACAAATGACTCGTAACTCCACGTGGCGTATTTGCAATGATGCATTACACTAAGGAGGGTAGAACATGTCGACATACTTATTGACATGGATCCTCTTTGGGGTACTCGTACTAAAGTACGACTTTAGGAGGATAATCATGCAGGCCACAGTATGAAAGTCCAATATTTCACCTAGGGTTAAATTAGGCAATAAATATACTAGATGCATGGAGAGGGCAAAATCCCGAGATCGTGTTACACCAGCCGCCTTGAGATACTGTCTTGACGCGCCGGCTGGTCTCAACGGATACTGTGTCATCTGCAACGAGTGGATGACTGTATCCGATTAATTTCTGCTATATATTATATATTTTAGCAAGGTGGCCTTACGAGGGACCTGTGCTCAATCATACCTGTCTATGCGAACCCCTGGGTTGGCTAGCCTTGCTGGAAAGATACGATCTGAGGATTTCTAAATAACATGATGCGAGGATAACCTCGTCCCACTAGAAACTCGTAGACTTGATTGGCCGTGAAAACGACTTGCTTGTATCCTATTACCTTCCGTGAATAACTGAGGAAAACGGACTGTCATGGTACGTGATCCAACCCATGTTCTTGTTTGATTGTTGGGTTGGTTATCGTACTATGATAGGCTGTGGACCGAAGTTATGAACGGAAGACTTATTCTGGTTGTGAACTGCTACTTTTGTGAATGACTGAGGAACATGGTCTATCATGGTACATGATCCAACCCATGTTCTTGTTTGATTGTTGGGTTGGTTATTGTGCTGCGATAGGCTATCGACCGAAGTCACGATCAGGAGATTTTATTGTTTATACCTTTTAACTTATGTGAAAGTTATAGAGTACGACACGTCCCGACTCCATGCGGCACCTTTTGTCCTTGTTTGGTTGTAAGGGTGCCATATGGGTTCGAGGATGTTGCGCTACCCTATAATAGTAGCATAAGTATTACTATTATCAATTATTCTATTAACTGGGTTTTTAGTCTTAACTCTTGTGCCCCTTTGGCGGTACTTGCTATTCGGGGCTAACTCCGCTGGTTTTGTTTGGCCAGATCCCGTAGCAGAGCCTGAGGACACGATCTTCCTTCCTGACATCCATGGTGCATACTAGGAGCATGGCAGTTCGGGAACTCAAGTGGGTTTTTTCTCCACCACTCCTGCTTATACTTTTGCGGCGTTTAGCCACCGGCACCTGTTAGCCGGATTACTTGATGTTTTGTGTCAGTACATAATTGTAATTAAACAGACTGCAGCTGTGTATAATTTTGTACTCCTGACTCTCCGAGATAGCTAAATTATGAAGCTAGTCTCTTATGATCATTTTGATGAAGCGTCGGGGACGCCTTACTGCTTTATCTTTAATGTTCATTTATTTGCTGATATGATTTGATTGATTGAGACATAGAACTCTGTGGGACCATAGGAGACTTGATTGTAGCATGTACCCCCTAGTCTCTCGACAGCCACGATCGTCGTATGACGTTACGTACCTCATATGGAGTAGCTGGCCTAGTCCGTCTCCGTATTTCGGTACTGGGGCGTGACAAGATTTTAGTGGTGGCCCATGCAGGTCTGATTTTCAGACTTGTGGGGTATTACGAATTATTAGGAGTCTCAATCAAAACTTGTTCCCCTTGAAATTCTGTTTCGAATTCTCTGTCCTTGCCTTGATCTCTAACCTGACTTGCATCCTCGAAATCTTCCTCGTCCGGACTTGATAATCTTATATTCTTCTCTATAGGGATGCTTCATTCTCAGTAGCGGGTGAGGCCCATGAGGAAGAGCAGCAAGAGCATGGCTCGACTGGGCAGCAACATGGGAGAGAACCTTCTCCAGTACAGGCACGAGCAGAAATAGAACCAGAGGCAGTGCAGCCGCAGGTTATTGAAACTCCTGCAGCACCAGCAGCGACGGCAGTACCAGACGCCGTAGCACTCCTGGAGATCATCCGGGGGTTTCTTGTCACTAACCAACTGCAACAGACTCGGCAGCAGGAGCAGAACGTGTTTCTGAACCAAGGGATTCAGTTAGCTCTTGAGAGGAGTGCCGGGGTTGACTCGGGAGCATCAGGAAGGTTCCGTCGCTTGAACCCGAGGTATTTTGATGGCACGGAGGATGCCATCACTGCGGATGCATGGATTCAAGACATCGAAGCCATTCTTGTGGCAGCCAAGGTTCCAGACGATGAGAAGGTTGATCAGGTCAAACTGGTACTGCAGGATCTTGCCCGCGACTGGTGGACATCAGAAGAAGTTGGTACAAGATGCCCTATTCGTTGGACCACCTTCAGTGACAGATTCAAGGCCAAGTATTTTGGCGTAGTAGCTCGATATGAGCTCCAGCAGAAGTTCATCAGTCTCAAGCAAGCAGGCAAGACCGTAGATGGGTATGCAGCAGAGTTCTACAGATTGTGCCGTTTCGTACCAGCAATGGTGGCAACGGAGCCAGAGAAAGCTATGAGGTTCCAGCAGGGACTTCATTTGGAACTATTACAGCTTGTGGAAGGATACGACTACCAGACGTTTGACGCTGTTTTGACGGCCGCTCGGAGGCACGAGCTTACCCAGCAGAGGTTGGCATCGAGGACAGAAGGTCAGAAGAGATCTCATTCCCAGGTTGGAGGAGGAGCAATACAGCGAACATCGGCACCAGCACCCGGTGTACGTATTCATGATGTAGGAGCGCCGCGGAGGACGGCCGTGTCAACTAATACAGCGCCAGTTCGGCATCAGCAGCCGAGAAACCAGCAACAGCGTCAGGAAGCACCCCAGGGCTGTACATTCTGTGGGAAGGCAGGGCACACGAGGGAGGTGTGCCGGTCAGCGAATGGCTTATGCTTAAGGTGTGGTAGTTCAGACCACCGTATTTCCACTTGTCCTATGATGCAGAGGCCAGGAGGACTAGCTCAGCAGTTTCCAGCATTGCCAGCTCCGGTGGCAACCCCGAGTGGAGGGCCAGTATTAGCAGTAAGGCCCCTAGCCCAGCGTCTACCAACGCAGGCTCAGATGTTTCGCCAGACACAGGAAGCCGAAGGCTCTCAGAGGCAGCAACAGCATGGTCGAGGAAGGCCGCAACAAGGGGCTCCGCGGGGCCAGGCTCTCACATTGACCTTGGGAGAGGCTCTAGCGTCTAGTGACGTGGTGGCAGGTAAAATTCTCGTCACCTCATTTCCCGCTGTAGCATTATTTGATTCAGGCGCTACTCATTCATTCATCTCTGCATAATATGCTACACGGATTGGATTAGAGTTTGAGGCATTGTCGGAGAGGATGGATATACTCACCGGTAATGGGCTCGTAGAAGTTAGCAGAGTGCGCTTTTCATGTCCGGTGGAGATGTGTGGGCATTTACTGCCCGCATCATTGATTGAATTCCCTATAGGGAATTTTGATGTCGTTCTTGGCATGGACTGGTTGAGAGACAGTCATGCGACAATTGATTGTAGAGGAGGTAGGGTCATATTCAGCGTTCCTGGGATGGAGCAGTTCATCTTTACTCGAACCTTGAAGAATTAGGCCGGAGGCGTCATCTCAGCAGCAGTGTCAGAGCCAGGATAGATTCCGAAAGTGGTCGAAGACTTTCTCGACGTCTTCCCTGATGAGCTCCCAGGGATACCCCCAGTCAGAGAGGTAGAATTTAGTATTGAGTTGAACCCTGGAACGAGGCCTATTGCAGATAGAGTTTACAGAATGTCGCCGTCAGAACAGGATAAGTTGTATCAACATGAAGAAGAGTTGAAGTCTAAGGGATTCATCCGAGACAGTAAATCACCCTGGGCCGCGCCAGTGATTCTAGTTCCCAAGAAGGATGGGTCGACGAGGATGTGCATCGACTACCGCAAGCTGAATGCAGTAACAGTGAAGAATAAGTACCCGCTACCAAGGATTGATGACATGTTCGACCAGTTAAGCAAGGCCAGTGTCTTTTCCAAGATCGATCTTCGGTCGGGATACTATCAAGTAAGAGTCCGGGAGCAAGACATACCGAAGACATCATTCAGATCTAGATATGGGCATTATGAGTTTTTAGTAATGCCCTTTGGACTAACCAACGCCCCCGCAGTATTCATGGATTTAATGAACCGCATCTTTCTGCCGTACTTGGATAAATTTGTGGTGGTGTTCATAGATGACATTCTTGTCTATTCCAGCAGTGAAGAGGAGCATGAGAAACATCTTAGGACTGTCTTGCAGACATTGAGGGAGCATCAACTTTATGCGAAGCTCGACAAGTGTAAATTCTGGTTAGATCACATTTCGTTCCTGGGGCATGTAATTTCTGGGACAGGAGTGTCAGTGGATCCGAAGAAGATTGAGACCGTAGAGCATTGGCCAGTCCCGAGAACGGTTGCAGAAGTGCGAAGTTTCTTAGGATTAGCTGGTTACTACAGAAGGTTCGTGGCGGACTTTGCCAAGATCTCTGCGCCCTTAACGCGTTTGACGCACAAGGATGTAGAGTTTGTTTGGTCAGCTAGCTGTCAGGCATCATTTGAAGAATTGAAGAAGAGATTGATCTCAGCCCCGATCTTGACGCTTCCAGTAGGAGCGGGAGGCTTTACAGTATATTATGACGCATCTGGGAAGGGTCTTGGATGTGTATTGATGCAGCACGGAAAGGTGATAGCATATGCGTCTCGACAGCTTCGAGACCATGAGAAGAATTACCCGACTCACGATTTGGAGTTAGCAACTGTGGTGTTTTCACTCAAGTTGTGGAGGCATTATTTATACGGGGATCGGGTAGAGATCTATACTGATCATAAGAGTTTGAAATACGTGTTCACGCAGCGAGATTTGAACATGAGGCAAAGAAGATGGTTAGAACTGCTGAAGGATTTTGATTTAGATCTTCAGTATCATCCAGGCAAGGCGAATATAGTTGCAAATACACTGAGTAGAAGAGACAATGCCTTTATCTTGACCTCGTAGAAGCATATTTTAGAAGACCTTCAGAGTATGGGAATCGAAGTAGTTTTGCCAAGGGATATAGGAAGAATGACCAGTATGCAGATTCAGTCAACCTTAGTAGAGAGGATAAGGGCAGCACAAGCAGGAGATCCACAGATTCAGAAGTTGCGGTCGGAGTGTGAATCAGGTCGTAGGAAGGAGTTAGTGATTCATGAAGATGGTACGCTCAGGTTTGGTAACAGACTCTGTGTACCGAGTGGAGACCTTCGGCAAGAAGTTATGTCCGAAGCTCATAGTTCTATTTACTCCATTCATCCAGGAGGAACGAAGATGTATCGAGATATCAGGCAGTACTTTTGGTGGAATGGCATGAAAAGAGAGATAGCGAGATTTGTATCCAAGTGTCTGGTATGTCAGCAGGTGAAAGCCGAGCAGCAGAGACCAGCAGGATTGCTACAGCCGCTTCCTATCCCAGAATAGAAATGGGAGCACATCACGATGGACTTTGTGACCGGTTTACCTAGGTCCCCGACTGGTAAGAATGCAGTCTGGGTAATAGTAGATCGACTCACGAAGGTCGCTCATTTTCTTCCCTTCCGAGTTGGACAGACTACTGAACAGCTAGCAGAAATGTACATGAAGCAGATAGTAAGGCAGCACGGTGTTCCATTTAGTATAGTATCAGATCGGGATACGCGGTTTACTTCCCATTTCTGGTGGAGCTTACACCAAAGTTTGGGAACCAAGTTAAGATTCAGTACTGTTTATCATCCACAAACTGACGGGCAATCAGAAAGAATCATTCAGACGTTAGAAGATATACTACGGGCGTGTACCTTGGACTTTGGCGGATCTTGGGAGGATCACCTTCATCTAGTAGAGTTCTCCTATAACAACAGCTACCAGGCTAGCATTCAGATGGCCCCGTTCGAAGCATTGTACGGAAGAAAGTGTAGGTCCCCTTTGGCATGGGACGACGTCAGAGAACGGAAGTTGTTGGGGCCAGAGATGATCACGCAGGCTGTGGAGATAGTTAAGTTGGTCAGAGAGCGCCTTCGAGTTGCACAGGACCGACATCGTCATTGGACAGATCAGCATCGTAGGCCTCTAGAGTTCAGAGTTGGCGACCAAGTGTTTCTGCGGATTTCGCCTACTCGGGATATCATCAGATTTGGAACCTGAGGAAAGCTTAGTCCAAGATACGTTGGTCCTTTTAAGATTCTCGCTCGGGTAGGCGATGTGGCTTATCGACTTGCCCTTCCGCCTTCGTTAACTGGCATACATGATGTGTTTCATGTGTCCCAGTTACGTGGGTATGTCCCGGATCCAAGTCATGTCCTCGATCATTCTGAGTTAGTCGTTGGTACCGACCTAACCTACGAGGAACAACCCGTATCTATTTTAGACCGGCGAGAGAAGGTACTCAAGAATCGGACGATAAACCTTGTCCGTGTTTCTTGGAACCATCACTCTCCGGAAGAGTCAACCTGGGAGCGCGAGGACGAGATCAAATCTCGGTGTCCGTATTTGTTTGACTGATAAGGTATATTTTTGCACCTTATTGACACGATTCCATGCTTATCTGCACCTGCTTGTTTTGCACTTTGTGATGTATGATAATAACTGCTATGATAGTTAACTTATATATGATTGAGCCTTGCTTGCCCTGATTTCACTATCCTGTCTTGGCTGGAATTCCGAGGACGGAATTTTTCTAAGAAGGGTAGAGATTTCACTCCCCGATCCTGGAATACGTATTTTAATACGTAAACCGATAAATTACATTTACCTTGTATTTATACTATATTTATTATGCTGTACTTCTTCATGCATTTCCCTAAATATTCGACAAAATATTATTTCCTAATTTATTTCCTGCATTTGGGCCTACAATTTTGGCTCATTTGGGTAACCTATTCTTGGTTCACCAATGGTTCATCATGAACCCTTTGGTTCATCATGAACCCATGGGTCCAAGATCTATATATATATAACTCATCTTATTCTCTCTCCTCTCATTTACTTCCTCTCATTTATTTCCTCCACCAACCAAATATTTCCTCCATCAACCAAGGCAAGTACCAACTTGCTCAAGAGATGGATCCATAATTTTGTCAATGATTTCTTACAAAACTATTTGCCAAAACATGTTCTTCTCCTCAACCTATACTAGTTTAGAACTTGGAAGTTTCCATTTTGAAGCTTTAATTTTTGTAGATCTAGGTTTACTTTATTTTCGGATTTCTTGGGTTTTGATCTACTTAATCTTGTTATTTCCTAGTTTTGATGGTTCCATGTTGTAGAGGATCTCGTTCTACCCCATTTTGACCTAAGGAAGTTCCGATTTGGGCTCCGGATGAAGGTTTTGTGTAGCTTGGAAGCCATGGTTGCTTGGCTCCTCTTCTCGGACAAGTGGAGAAGAAGAGCAGTACTTGACCGCATGAATCCTCATGCGGCAAGACTCTGGCCGCATGGCCTTTCCAGCCGCATGAGACTCGTTCGAGCTCAGCCGCATGGAAAGTCCTTCCTAGCCGCATAAGACTTGCTTGAGTACTTGACCGCATGAATCTTTATGCGGCAAGTAATTGAGCCGCATAGCCTTGTTCAGACTCAGCCGCATGAGCCCCTGTTATCTTGAGTCGCATGGACTTCATGCGGCTAGCTTTCAGCCACATGAGTTATTTTGCACTGAACCGCATATGCGCTACTGTTTTGGGCCGCATAAGGCCCATCCATCATCCAGCCGCATATGTATCGCCCATGCTCAGCCGCATAGGACTTCGTCTGATCATAGCCGTATATGCTGTTGAACCCCGGCCGCCTGGCGATTGCTCCCTTCGTAGCCGCATAAGCCGACACCCCTTCGTCCGCATGAACCCGCCTTCCCAGCCGCATGCGCCTTGGGCTCCTTGAGCCGCATGAGCGTGCAGTCCCAGCCGCATGAACCTGTATTGACCCAGCCGCATGGACTCACTTCCTTTGAGCCGTATAAAATTTTGTGCCCTATCTTGTTACCTTATTATTATTATTATTATTATATATATATATTATATGCCCATTTTATATCCTTACGCCTTTTGTCCCGAGCATGATATGAGCACTAATGTGACCCCGGAGAACAAAGTGTTCCTACCTGATACATGTACCTGAATGTCCCAGTTCTTGTTCATGCTCGACAAATGACTCGTAACTCCATGTGGCGTATTTGCAATGATGCATTACACTAAGGAGGGTAGAACATGTTGACATACTTATTGACATGGATCCTCTTTGGGGTACTCGTACTAAAGTACGACTTTAGGAGGATAATCATGCAGGCCACAGTATGAAAGTCCAAGATTTCACCTAGGGTTAAATTAGGCAACTAAATATACTAGATGCATGTGGAGGGCAAAATCCCGAGATCGTGTTACACCAGCCGCCTTGAGATACTGTCTTGACGCGCCGGCTGGTCTCCACGGATACTGTGTCATCTGCAACGAGTGGATGACTGTATCCGATTAATTCCTGCTATATATTATATGTTTTAACAATGTAGCCTTACGAGGGACCTGTGCTCAATCATACCTGTCTACACGAACCCCTGGGTTGGCTAGCCTTGCTGGAAAGATACGATCTGAGGATTTCTAAATAACATGATGCGAGGATAACCTCGTCCCACTAGAAACTCGTAGACTTGATTGGCCGTGAAAACGACTTGCTTGTATCCTATTACCTTCCGTGAATAACTGAGGGAAGCGGACTGTCATGGTACGTGATCCAAGCCATGTTCTTGTTTGATTGTTGGGTTGGTTATCGTACTATGATAGGCCGTGGACCGAAGTTATGAACGGAAGACTTATTCTGGTTGTGAACTGCTACTTCTGTGAATGACTGAGGAACATGGTCTATCATGGTACATGATCCAACCCATGTTCTTGTTTGATTGTTGGGTTGGTTATTGTGCTGCGATAGGCTATCGACCGAAGTCACGATCAGGAGATTTTATTGTTTATGCCTTTTAACTTATGTGAAAGTTATAGAGTACGACACGTCTCGACTCCATGCGGCACCTTTTGTCCTTGTTTGGTTGTAAGGGTGCCATATGGGTTCGAGGATGTTGCGCTACCCTATAATAGTAGCATAAGTATTACTATTATCAATCATTCTATTAACTGGGTTTTTAGTCTTAACTCTTGTGCCCCTTTGGCGGTACTTGCTATTCGGGGCTGACCCCGCTGGTTTTGGTTGGCCAGATCCCGTAGCAGAGCCTGAGGACACGATCTTCCTCCCTGACATCCATGGTACATACTAGGAGCATGGCAGTTCGGGGACTCTAGTGGGTTTCTTCTCCACCACTCCTGCTTATACTTATGCGACGTTTAGCCACCGGCACCTGTTAGCCGGATTACTTGATGTTTTGTGTCAGTACATAATTGTAATTAAACAGACTGCAGCTGTGTATAATTTTGTACTCCTGACTCTCCGAGATAGCTAAATTATGAAGCTAGTCTCTCATGATCATTTTGATGAAGCGTCGGGGACGCCTTACTGCTTTATCTTTAATGTTCATCTATTTGCTGATGTGATTTGATTGATTGAGACATAGAACTCTGTGGGACCATAGGAGACTTAATTGTAGCATGTACCCCCTAGTCTCTCGACAGCCACGATCGCCGTATGACATTACGTACCTCATATGGAGTAGCTGGCCTAGTCCGTCTCCGTATTTCGATACTGGGGCGTGACATATACTAAATAACACTTTTAAAAATGTCATAAACAATTATATACTAAATACAACATTTCTAAAGTGCCATCCCAAATTTTATTTCCCCCAAAAATTTTCACTTCTAAATTGTCTGCCAAAAATTGGCGCTCAGAGCAGCCGATGAGAAGTCTTTCCCTCTCCCTTCTTCCATTTTTCCTGGTCTCCTTTTCTTTTTTCTTCCTTTCTCTTTCTCTCTCTCCTTAATATTCTCCATTTTCCATTGCCCTCTCTCTCAGAGGTTGAGGACAAGCACGAGAAGAAGCACATGTTCCGGATCTTCCACAACAAGCACGAGAACAAGTTCGACGACGATCTTTCTAGTGTTTTCACTCTGAAACTTATCTAGTACTTTTTATTTAGGAAGAATCGATCTCATCATAAGTATAATTTCTAATTTCTTGTTTGTTAATTTTGGTTCAGAATTTAGGACTTTTCTAGGTTTTTGGTGACCTATTATGATCTTTCCTAAGCAATGGCTATGGTTTCCAAATTAGGCTTTGCTTGAATCTTTTGTTAATTCCTTGTTCTTGGTTCCATTTTTCCTTATTCTCTTCTTTGCAGGTGTTGTACAGATGCCTTGGCTCCCAGTCGGTGCTCACCGCATGGAGCTATGCCGACAACGACGAGGAGACATGGGGAGGCGTCACTTGCTCTGGCAAATATTTAGTTTCTACGTAAGTTTCTCTATTTATGTTGTTTCTTATTTTTGGTAATTTTGTTTCCAATTACCATGTTAATGTTATAGGTTTTTTTTTAAAACTCTTATTCAAATGTCAGGGCATATAACCTAGGTTATCTTCACTACCCCAAAAAGGCCATTTTAGAACGGAAGCAATATATTCCAAAAAAATTCAGGAACGCCTATTTTTCGTGCCTATTTATGGGCTGCCAAATTCCTCGGAACGAAAAAAAAAAGCGTTCCAAAAAAGTTTATTGGAACGGATTAAATGCGTTCCAATGTTGGAACACCAATAATGCGTTCCAGACAAAGCGTTTCAAATTAATTTCTGTGCCACTTACTTGGAACACCTACAATGTATTCCAGAGTTGGAACGATAGAAAAGTGTTCATGTTTGGTCAGTATTAATTTAGCCATGTATTTTTATTTAATTGCTACATTATTTAGAATTTCAAACCTGCCTGTACCTTGAATTAATACATTAAATATAAATTAATATTTTGTAATTCTTTTGAGATTTACGAAAGTAAAGCTCTTTATAATATAAATGGGAAGTAAAATGAACATCCAAACATAACTACATATAGAATAGATAAAAACAAATGTACATAGATTAATAAAGTCAAATGTCTTACATAAACATTGTATATTTAGTACAACTTTACCAAATTAACTAGCATGCAAAAAATGTCCAAGAGTTATGAAAATAATTTGAGCAACAATCTTCTTCTCATTTTGTAGCTTCCTCACAGTTATTCCCTTCCTCTTTGTTGTCACTATTGCTTCAAGCTTTATGACCTTTCTCATTTTTGGGATGATCATCGGATCTGCAAAGCCAGAAGTTTACAAAAACATTTCGTTGACAAAAATATTTAGTAACTCTGCAAAATCCATCTTACTAATCCAAATAACCAGATTAACATAATTAGTACAAACACATTTTTTTGTGAGTCAAAAAATTGAGTTCACATAATAAGCACGAGAGGATGTATGTTTTTATGCATCAAATAGATAGACTATTGTGCCATACCCATCAGAAGGAAGCCGAGAACAGTAGAAGTATATCAAAGACACACTGGAACTCAAATTGACAATAGCTCCTGTAGATTCAACACAGTAAAACTCCTCATTGTACATTTCACTTTCAAGAGGCTTACAAGGAAGGGATGCACATAACAGAGACTCTTCCCTCATAATACCCACACTTTTGATATATGTATCCACTTTTGACAGAGAACAGGAGTCTCAGCATCAAATAAAAAGAGCTACAAATTAGCTTAAGTCCAGCCACAAAAGATGAAGATAACAAAAGCAAAAAATCTCAATTTTTTCTTAAGATTTTAGTATCAGTGAGTAGACTATTGAAGGAGAGAAAACAAGCAAAGCCTGCATCTCCTTCATAATAGCAGATTCTATGTCGATCAGGACAACAAGATTAGAGAAAAACAATGCAAAACATGATGAAGATAAAATAATCTAAAACGTGGAAGCCATAGATCCGATAAGCAGCATGTCTTCCTCTAGATCAATGTGCCTTTTGAGAGAGAGAGAGAGAGAGAGAACAAAAATCTCAATAAATTATATATTATGTAAAATGTCCCCCAGAGGAGGGTCTCCATAAATTATATAGCATACAATAATATAAGTCAAACTTGTGAATTCAATATTAGTTACTCCACAGACATATCAAGAACAGTTGTAATAACAATCACAATTACAATCAGTGGTTTAGAAACTCTAAATTTAAAAACAATCACATTTCCAGACAACTGTTTGTGGGTACGGAAGGGCAAATGAGTTAAAATTAAGTCACCTTCTAACAATTAATAGGTATTCTGACCCCTGCATTCTCGCGTGACCTCGTGATTGTGTAAAACTACAAACATTTGTTGACTGGTCAAATCTGATTACTATTTGCAACTCTGCACATCTAAACCTTCCTCAAGAATCTGGGTCGCAACAATTATATTCGCCTGTGAAATAGATAGTAAGTGAATGTATATTCAATAGAACAGAAAGCTACCTTAGACTAAATATAAGACGAAGAAAGAACATACTTTTCCTTCATGAAATGCATCGACAATTTTCATTGGTTCTTTTCTAGTTTGAGATTGCAAACAATTACTATTCCCAGCCATATAACGTGTTTTCCACCCTGAGAGTTCTTTTACTTCACAAAAGAGAGACTTCAGAACAATTGCGGTAATAACTCTCTCCACAAATACAATACATCTCAAATCATGCACCATCCTGAAGGGGAAAAATAGAAATATAATAGGCTGCATTTGAAAACTTTTTCTGTGAGAAATGAAGCTGTACATATGTAATTGACATGCAAAAAATAAAATAAAACTTAATTTAGCTCTGTGAAGAGAATAGTCCTACTAAATATTACAGTTCATTCACTACAAGAAAACAGCCCTTTCACATTGTAGGCATAAACCATACAATGAGCAAAATGCTTAGAAATTCAGATCTACAGCATTATGTCAAGACTCTGTACAGATGATAAACAGCAAGACCCATAGTTACCTGCTAGCAATTATCACATATTCTGATATCTTCCTTACTTTGTTTCTCAATTAGGACTTCGGTGTAGAAGGAAACTTGCGTTGTACTGACTCTACCACCTGGCTAATACTTTGTGGATTTGACCGAATTGATGACACCTGCCATCCACAAATTCCAAAACACACAAGTTAAATGACTGATGCAACAGAAGAATATGACAGTCTTAATCAGCAGCTACGAGGATAAATTAAGTTCTTTTTTAATTAAGTATTTGATCTTTTGCTCACTCACAAATTCAGTCAAGTCTGCATCTGATGTTGAAGGATGCTACAGCGGGAGTGGGCATCCTACAGCTTTTACTCTGAGGTTGAGGGACCTCCTGCTCAGCAATTGATCTGTGACTCAATGATATATCTACAGAGGAGCCTCCTGGGAAGGCTATCATACGGAGTGCTTGCAAACACATCTGTTGTCCATGATATCATAAAGGCTATCATACGGAGAGCTTACAAACACATCTGTTATCCATGATATATCATACGGAGAGCTTGCAAACACATCTGAGCCTCCTGGGCAGGCTATCAATGATATATCAGGTGTTGTCCACCTGAACGCCCTGTGCCATCAAATAAGACAGGTTTATATAAGGATGTCTCCTTTATATGTACCCAACTACAAAATCCTTTATATGTACCCAACTATAAAATGCTTTCTAAAGTTCATAAGGATGTCTCCTTTAAAATTTCATGATGTCCAAGGAAAGTACTACAGGTGTGCCATACCAAAATTGAACAAAAAAAAATTGCCTGAGAAGTGTAAGGTGCTGGTCAAGCCTACAAAAGCCATTTTTATACTTTCCAAAGCTTCAAAAGGAAACTGGTTGGATTTGCACTTCAAAGAAGAGCATGTAAGAATTTTATTGGTTTCATATTTCATTAGTCTTGCATAATTTAATAAGTTATATCTAGTGTCGGTGGTTTCAAGTAAGTAATTTGTTACCAGTTTCAAGTCTTGCATAAATTTGATAAGTTATAGCTAGTCTTGCATAAATTTAGCTCAAAACCTCATGAAAGGGTATCTACCAGTTTCAAGCAAGTAATTTGTTACCATCACTTAACCAGTTATTTTTGCGGTGGCAATATATAGTGGTAACAGTTTCTGATTGCATCCTTTCCTTTTCCAACTTGTGCATGTCGGTGGTTTTTTTGGGTGTCGTGGCTTGTTGAGTTCATGTTTGGGATCTTGATACTAGTGTTATTCAAATTTGCAGCTCAAACCAATCACAGACAAGGGTAAAGATCCAATGGCCGGTAATCCGCACTAACCCATAGTATACGTAATCTGTAGTAGATACTCAACTAGCAAATGGTGAGCCTCTCAATTGCAAATAGGTCTACTGCACAGAGTGCCAGAAAAACTTTGCTGAGCATATGAAGTTTTTGCCTTTTCTGCAGTGAACTTTAAGCAAGGACTGATGGCCATGACGACTTTATCAAAATCGATCTTACCCTCATATCCTCTAGAAGCAGAGCATGAAGTGGACATGTTGTCACCAAGATGAATAGGATCAAATGACATTGTTGAATTATAATAAAAACCAACTGGTAAGTTTTCTTGATTAACCACTTTTTCGATCTCTAACCTGCCTATTTAGTGGCGCTCGACCTGAAAAATGCACTTTAGGGAGCCAATGATTAATGATGGCTTCATTTTCTTCTGATTAATGTCTGCAAGTTGCTCAAGAGTCAGCAAGAGCATACCACTCCATGATTGGTTGAGAATTGACAAGTATCAGTAATCCTGGTTCATCAAACGTGTATAATATTTGTCAAGCAATGACTTACTAAGAATTATTGTCAACTCTAATTAATAAGGTCAGCATTGTTGGTTAACAGTATGGTAGGCTTTGTAAGTTTGTATTTATTTTGGACTTTCATCATTGAAGGCGTGTACTGATCACCTGAGTATCTTCAGCTGGCCCATGGGTCTGACCCTATGTTTTCATTCATCGTTATTGTTTAGTCATCTGACATTTTTACTGATTAAGCAACTAGTGGATATAACATAGATGTATATTTGCTTGTTCAAGATACAGTTGTAAAATATTCCTAGTTTGAATGATGTTTAGCTTTTATGTTTTTCAATTGTCACAATTCTGCTACCGAGCCAAACACTTGACACTTTTTTGTTGTTGTAGTATATTGTTGTTGCCTCGTTATATATTAGTTCAATTGACGAGTGGAAGTTTTCCTAGATTATAATGTCAACAAGATTACCTCCCCTCTCGATCTAACTTGACTAATTCTGCAGGTGGTGTTGGACTTGGATGAAACTTTAGTATGTGCATATGAGACATCCAGTTTGCCTAGATGTTTGCACTCAGGCAATTGAAACAGGTCTAAAATGTTTTCATGTCTTTGACAAGGTTAGTTCTCTTTGAGTTGTTGCTTATTATATAGAACCTTATAACTTATTTAAATTAAATGACACCATGGGCTAAAACTTTTGGTTGCGATAGCGTATGTATTCTAGAGATTCTTTTCAGGCATTGTTCTCTATTTTGTTTTAATGCTTTGAATTAAGATCTTATAGTCCAAATATTAATTTTAAATTTTTTTTTTGTGCAGAGCTAATGATGAGTGCAGATTCGGTTCCAATTTGGTGCTAAAAAAGATGGACGCTAAGAAGTAGTACTAGGGCTTGCATATTATGTAATAGACTTTGTTACTCTTAAACAAGTTGATTACTATATTCTTGTAACCTTTTATTGACATTGTATGGGATGGAACTTGTTTAATATAATGGTTTTGGCACATTAAAGTTTTATTTTGTGTGTGGATGGTTTTGGTTTTATATATATATATATATATATATATATATATATATATATATATATATATATATATATATATATATATATATATATATATATATATATAATTTTTAATATATATATATATATATATATATATATATATATATATATATATATATATATATATATATATATAATTTTAAAATATATATATATATATATAAAATTTTATATTTGAAATATAATGATGATGCTTGAAGGCATTTAAAAAAGTGTCGTGAAAAGTATCCATGACATTGATTAAATGTTGTAAAATATTTTTAGATGACATTTACAAAGTGTCATAATTTTGACGACACTTATAAACTGACATTGAATCATGTTAACATGGCACCATTAAAGTGTTATGGAATATGCATTACATGACATTCAAAAAATGTCGTCATAAAGCTATTCCATGACACTTGTCGAGTGTCGTTGAAAGTCAAAAACTTTCTATGACACCCCCTCTAGACAGCACCAAAAAAGTGCCATGAAAAGTCATTAACGACACTTTTTGAGTGTCATTATAACACTTTTTTGTTGTAGTGAATCCGACTAACATGTCGGTGCCAAACGGCAAAATATAAAGTAAATAACAAAACAAGTGAGGAAGTAAGGAACCCACTCGAGTCCTCCTGCGATCATCCCTCTAGTATTGACCATCTTGGAGGTGGAAGTAAGCTGAGTCCTCGGGAACCGGCTCTAGATCTAGCCATGCAAAACCAGAGAGGTTAGACCTCTAATAGCAAGTACCGCAAGGAAGCACGATATGAGGAATTAAACCAGTAAATAAGAGAATATAATAGTAGATCTCTGCTTGCTACTGGGATTCACACAACGTCACGACACTTCGAACCAACCTCCCAACCAAACAAGGACAGAAATTGGCCCGTCATGTCCTGACATTCTGGTCATCTCAGTTAAGTAACAGAGTAGGTACAGTACACAAATAAATCAATTTAAACAGCCATTCAACTTCTACGGCTTGCTATTGTGAGTTCCAAGTTATCTTGGAATTATGCGATAAAGGATTCCTCAATTCTTACTATGCGCAAACAAGGCTAGTTTACCCAATCAAACAATTGCGCCAATCATGTATGTAGACGAGTCCCAGCAGAACGCCCGTCGTTAATATACAATGTACAATAAATATATAAGCAGATACCACTCCCTGCCCGTGTGGCAGGTTTGCAGTATCTGTGGGAACCAGCCGGCCTGTCGGGCACTTAATAGTCCCAAAGAGGACTGCCATGTAAGAACTCGGGAATCCGTTCTCTCCATGCAATCATCATTTTATTTAACTTAATAGCCTCTATGTTGAGTGAAATTCCATGTCGTGGATCATGGTCATTCAGAATGAGTACTTTCGTACGGGGTACGATATGCACATCTCTACAACGATATCCGTGCGGTTAGGTTGTAGGTCTTACATAGCGTAATGCAACAATCAAAACTAGTCACGGAATAATCATGCCTTGACCATAAAGTACACATGCTGCTTTTGTAGAAAAATAAATAAATTGAAGCCCGCATATGCCTGTATGCCAATATTCGGGATCGGCCTATCGATTACAATAGTTCATAATTAATATGAACGTGTCTCATTCATTCAATTCAATAAGACGACTAGCCAGTCTCTTAGTTCCAACTAGGAACGCATGATCAATTATTAGTGAAGGTCACAATCAATATCAATCAATGTTAATTCGGGACAAGAATCAGTCAAAAGGCATCATGGGCTAGAGTTCATGCGGCCGAGAAATAATAGGAGTTCATGCGGCTGAGAATGCATATATGGTCAGGATACCATGCGGCCAGGAAGTGTCATGCGGTCACGAAAAATAGCATGCGCCAGGAAACAGCATGTGCCAGGAAACAGCATGCGCCAGAAAACAGCATGTGCCAGGAAACAGCATGCGCCAGGAAACAGCATGCGCCAGAAACAGCATGCGCTAGGAAACAGCATGCGCCAGAAACAGCATGCGCCAGGAAACAGCATACGCCAGAAACAGCATGCGCCAGGAACAGCATGCGCCAGGAAGGAAACAACATGCGCCGGAAACAACATGCGCCAGGAAACAGCATGTGCCAGAAAACAGCATGCGCCGGAAACAGCATGCGCCAGAAACAGCATGCGCCAGGAAACAGCATGCACCAGAAACAGCATGCGCCAGAAACAACATGTGCCAGGAAACAGCATGTACTGCTCATCTTCTCCAATCAGCCTCTAATGGCCATGAAAACCCATGAACCAAAAGACCATAAATCACTCAAAATAAGTCGAAATCAGGACTTCCAATAGTCAAAATTGGGTAGAATCAAATTTCCTACAACATGGAATGATCAAAACTTGAAAAATAGCAAAGTTACTAGATCAAAACCTAAAAATTCCGAAAATGAATTAAACTTAGATCTACATGAAATGAGCCATGGGAATAGAAAATGTCACGACCCGCACCCGCTATAAGGGCACGTGTACGTGACAACGCCCAGCCCTCACCGAAAAATCGGCGTGGAACGCTGTAGATTTTCTAGTCTGACAACAGTTATATATATAACAAAACTTGTCGAGAATATGGTCAACTCCGAACGGAGGACAAGCAATGAATATATATATGAGTACCCAATCACGACTCTAAGATAACAAAGTAAAGACTGAAATGAAAAGACAACAAGACGATAAAATAATATATATAACCTGTCAAGTCCAACACAAAGAATATATACAGTCCAAGTCTCTAATACAGTCCCAGAATATAATAAAATAACAAGTAGCAAGCTGGAGACAAGGTCCAGTCCAAAATGTCTAACCTAACTAAACTAAGATAATGGCTCGTCGGGCGGAGCTAAGCCCTGCTGAACCAAGGTCTCCAAGTCTACGCCCACTACGTCAAACGGACCGTAGTAGGTAGGACAATCCTCCTCGCCACTATCTGTAAAATTTTGTCAACATATCCAGTCAGGATGGAACGAGCACAAATTTCCATAACAGTTCTAGTTAGACGATATTGAAAATGTAGCAGTAAATAGAGAGAATCTACGAGATAAATAATGTGTACATGAATCATGGTAAGGCATATCAAGACTGTAATCTGAATATAAGAACAGGGAAAAACAGTATAAATCATGTACAAGAATCTGGAACTATATCTATGTGAGTTTAGTATTAGTTTCAACATGTGATCGGCTTAGAACTTGATACAATGTTTGGCCTGGCTAATCATACGTGAGTGTATGATTAACACTATACAATGATGATACAATAATATCTGTGGGGTATTGATCACATCTCTACGCTAACACCCCCATCCCTGACTAATATAGTGGATCCAGTCATGACACGTCATGATACATATTCTCTGAGAGGGTAGCTAGCCTTTGCAGGAATCGTATCTATACAATGAACAATAAACAATGTAGACTTGCCCAGTATATACCATATATAGGAGGAATAACATCTTATGACGGGATCCAGACAAATATCAATCCGTGTGAACAATGTGTCAAGAGAACAAGGATAATATGCACTAAATACTAGAAACAAAGACGATATCATAAAACAGAAATATTATCAGAGAATGTACTCGCCTGTACTGTGATGGATAAGTCGACTGAGTCCAAGATCAGTGCCTCGAGGACCTATAGATGGAATACTGTATCAATATAATGGTTTGGAAGTAAAATTAAGTCATACTGAGTCAAAATAGGTCAAGATACGTCAAACTAAGTCAATCTAGGTCAAACAAGGTCAAACTAGATTGTACGGGGTCAATCTAAGTCATATTAGGTCTAACTGGGTCAAACTGGGTCAATGCAAGTCAAACGGAATCAATCGGGATCGATTTGAGTCAACAGTTGACTTTTTGGTCAACCGGTCAACTCTGGTCAACCATGGTCAACTGTGGTCAACCCTAGGTCAACTCTAGGTCACTAGTGACTAACAGTTGACTTTCGGTCAACTGCACAAGTCTAAAGGAATTTGGGACTAAATTGGGTAAAGTGTTGACCCATAGTTGACTTTTAGTCCAAAAAGTCAACCGTGGTCAACCGGGTCCAAGACTAGGTTTAGACAGCTAATCCTACTCATTACCAACCTATATAACCCATATCCAAGTCCATCTTGGGCTTGGAAACTCAAATCTTGGCCGTGGGCCAAATCCATATTTTATCCTTTTTAAGGGTAAAATTCTACCCTCGGCGATAATCCCGTTAGCCTATCTACGCTAGTTATTTTGACCTGATCTCCCTAGGATAGTAGGGTACTATCCTATAGGTTCGTTATCTACCATAATACCTAAGTAAAGTAGACGTCTAGTCCACCTTACGGCCCGTTGCAGAAATCTCGAATATTTCGAGATACGCACTGACACGGCGCGATACCGGCGCCCTATGACCCCGATTTCCACCCGAGAGCTTACCCGCAAAATCTAAATCACGTACCCTAGGCCCATGTCAAGTTTCGTCGCGATCCGACGCTCCGGGCTCAATTTCGCCCTCTAACTCGATTTCTACTAAAAACCTTCTTTTTGTTCTCAACTAAACCCTCTTCTTCAACTCTATCCTAATTCTTTTTCTTCTCAACTTCTTCTCCTTATCCTTCTAACTCTAATTCTTTCTCTTACTCTCCCTTCCTATTCTAACTTCAAACTTCCTCTTCTCCTAACTTTCTTCTCATTCCAATTCCCTTTCTTTCCTCTTCCTCTTAACTTCTTCTTTCTAACTTCTAACTCTAATTCTCTATATATATAAACATATATCTATCTATACGTATATACCTACCTATTACTCCTATACTTAGGGTACTAGGGGGGGGGGGGGGTTTAAGGGGGTGTACAAGGGGTAAAACTGGGGGTTAAAAAAAAGGGGGACTGCTCCCTATTGCTGCAGCTGCTTGCTGCTACTGCTGCAGGTGCTACTGCTCCTGCTGAGCAGCTGCTGCTGCTGTTCTCAGCTGCTGCCGCAGCTGAGACTGCCACTGCTGCTGCATTCTTCTCTCTTCTCCTCCCTCTAACTCCTCTCTACTCTATTCTCTATATATACATATACATATATATATATATATATATATATATATATATATATATATATATATATATATATATATATATATATATATATATATATATATATATATATATATATATATATATATATATATATATCTCTATAAACTATCTATCTAACTATCTAAATATATATAACCGTATCCTTATATATATGTATAACTCATATCCACACACACACATGCCTATATAGATACATACACACACATGCCTATATAGATACATACACACACAAATACATATAATATATATATATACATATCTATATACACACACACATATATATATATATATATATATATATATATATATATATATATATATATATATATATATATATATATATACATACCATTCAAAATATAAAGACCCCTAATTAAACTCTAACCTAATCTCTAGGGAAAAACTTACAAATAGGGGCAAAATCTAGAGGACCCTATTCTCTACAATTAATGTGAAGGCAATAAATAGAAAAGAGTAATTAATGAGAATTAGATGACAAACCTAGGTGGAGTTTCTTGAAGGAAGAAAAGAACTTGGGAAGAAGAAGAAGTTTAGAGAGAGAGAGAGTTTGACTTGTGAAGGAAAAAAAGGGGGTTTTCTCCTAGTCATGGCCGGCCCATGGGGGTGAAGGAATGGGTTTGGGTTTGGTTTTTGGGGATCCAATAAGCCTTCTATCCATTAGGCTTAGGTTTGGTTCAAAATGAATTCGGTTTGGTTCGGTTTATTCAAAATACAAATTAAGCCTCTAAAAAGACTAATTAAGTCATGGAAAATAGGTTAATAATTTCTAGCCTAATTATGATGGTACATGGGCTAAGCCCAGCTAGTGTGGGGGTCCCACTAGGGTCCAGGCTACCCGGGTCTCCAAATTGGATCCGAATTGGATAAAATTCAAACCGACTCAAATAAATTCCTAAAAATTATATAAAATCAAATAAAATTCCTAAAATATTTTAAAACTTGAAAATGATGAAAATACCCCTAATTTGAAAAACTGGGGGTGACAAATCTACCCTCCTTAAAAAAATTTCGTCCTCGAAATTCAAACGGTCGTACTCTTCTCTAGGTCAAGCACCCAACAATCAAGGTCTACTAAATTTTATCCTAAGTTATATAACATGTAATCTAGAAAATCAGGACACATGCATGGTTTTAAATCTCTACAGTATCATGTTATTGCAGTCTTCATTGGGGTTTTCTATTTAATCTAGCATGATCATCACATATGCAAACTAAAGGTACTAAGAAAGTAATCATCAATCAATGGGCGAAAAGAACAGGTAAAAGAAAGAGCAAGACCCTACCTCCTAGTCCAATGCGTGCAGGATCCTCAACTGTCATCGCAAAAGCCCTGTCCTGGCGGGGTATATCCCGCTGCTGGTGGAGGGCGTGATGCGGTGCCATAGGTGGCCTACCCTGTGCTCCCTGAGCTGCACGACGATGGTTCGAAGGACAATCCCTCGCCTGATGCCCCTCGGTGCCACAGTATAGGCACAATCCCAAACGTCTCCTGCAAACCTCCCAGAGATGTCCGGACCTCTTGCAGTAGTGGCAAGTAGGTGCCTGCTGCGTCGGTCCCTGCTGCTGCTGCCGGGGCACCTGCTGAACTGGTGCCCTGATCGGAGCAGGAATCTGCTGCGAGCGTTGCGGAATAGAATGATGCTGGAGTTGAGGACGCTTAGCAGCCTCCGTGCTGCTAGTAGTCCCCGAAAACTGATCACGGTCCCTCTTGGGCTTCAAGCCCAACTCCCTCTCCACCTTCCGAGCCTCTGCGTAAACCTCCGCATATGTCGCGTAGAAGGAAGGGATCAGGATCTTGATATCCCATGCCAATCCCTCCCGGAAGCGCTCCGCTCGGATCACCGGGTCACTCACCATGTACTCGACGTATCGGCTCAGCCGGCCGAACTCCGCCGCATACTCCTCTACGGTCATACTGTCCTGCTGCAGGTTTTGGAACTGCCGCACCAGGCCAATCTTGTCCGTGGGGGAAAAGAACTTCTCTCTGAACAAGGTCCTGAACTCTGCCCAAGTATGGCCCTCTCCTGCAAGAGCCGGCTCATTCCGGAACCATGTCCGGGCAATATCTAACAACTGCAACCCAACCGCCTCGACCCTCAGGTCGGCTGCAAGGCGACAGGCCCCCATCTGGCGCTCGATATCCTCGAGCCAGTCATCAGCATAGATAATGCCCTCAGTCCCCTTGAAATCCCTCGGACCAAGCTTCTTGAAAGCCTGGATATCCCCGATCTTTGGCTGCTGCTGCTGCTGAACCTCCCTCTGTGGAGCCTGACGCTCCACTGCCGCCATAGCCAATCTGTGCGCATCCTCCATGCCCTGGCGTATAACCTCTGTCTGCCTCAACTGAGCCTCGTGCTGAGCCTCGTGCTGAGCCCGCTGGGACTCGAGCACCTGGTGGAAGAACGCTAGCATCTGCCCCATGTCTGTGGGCAGAGGAGGCAATGGAGGAATAGCTCCCATCATCACCGGAGGAGTCCCCTGCTGAGGAGGAAGAATACCCTCGGCAGCTCCCACTGTAGCCCCTGGCACTACGGGAAGAGTACCCGCAATGGCCCCAGGGACGGTCATAGAGGTAGCTGGAGGAGTACCCCCAAGAGCCCCAACAGAAGTCCCATCAGCCGGGGAAGTGACCGGAGCCTGTCCGCCAGAAGTGGCAGACCTCTCCGTCTCCCCGTGCTCCTCGCCAGGAGAATGAGTCATCAATATCCTGGAGACAAATTGGACAAATTGAGAAGAAGATATCAATGTGGCACATGAAGGCAATATCAAGGGAGGACAGCTAAAATGCAGTAAATCGATATCAAAGACGGTAAGCAAGATAAGCAAGGAAAGATCCTACTGTGATTGAGTACTCTTAGCCTATAGCCTATCCAAGATACGTACCGCAGGCTCGTAATAGCACTCTAAGTCGAGCGCCACTACGACATCGCACTAATTGCGACTTCAGGACCTGCGTGGGCCACCACTAAAACGTGTCACGACCCGCACCCGCTATAAGGGCACGTGTACGTGACAACGCCCAGCCCTCACCGAAAAATCGGCGTGGAACGCTGTAGATTTTCTAGTCTGACAACAGTTATATATATAACAAAACTTGTCGAGAATATGGTCAACTCCGAACGGAGGACAAGCAATGAATATATATATGAGTACCCAATCATGACTCTAAGATAACAAAGTAAAGACTGAAATGAAAAGACAACAAGACGATAAAATAATATATATAACCTGTCAAGTCCAACACAAAGAATATATACAGTCCAAGTCTCTAATACAGTCCCAGAATATAATAAAATAACAAGTAGCAAGCTGGAGACAAGGTCCAGTCCAAAATGTCTAACCTAACTAAACTAAGATAAAGGCTCGTCGGGCGGAGCTAAGCCCTGCTGAACCAAGGTCTCCAAGTCTACGCCCACTACGTCAAACGGACCGTAGTAGGTAGGACAATCCTCCTCGCCACTATCTGTAAAATTTTGTCAACATATCCAGTCAGGATGGAACGAGCACAAATCTCCATAACAGTTCTAGTTAGACGATATTGAAAATGTAGCAGTAAATCGAGAGAATCTACGAGATAAATAATGTGTACATGAATCATGGTAAGGCATATCAAGACTGTAATCTGAATGTAAGAACAGGGAAAAACAGTATAAATCATGTACAAGAATCTGGAACTATATCTATGTGAGTTTAGTATTAGTTTCAACATGTGATCGGCTTAGAACTTGATACAATGTTTGGCCTGGCTAATCATACGTGAGTGTATGATTAACACTATACAATGATGATACAATAATATCTGTGGGGTATTGATCACATCTCTACGCTAACACCCCCATCCCTGACTAATATAGTGGATCCAGTCATGACACGTCATGATACATATTCTCTGAGAGGGTAGCTAGCCTTCGTAGGAATCGTATCTATACAATGAATAATAAACAATGTAGACTTGCCCAGTGTATACCATATATAGGAGGAATAACATCTTATGACGGGATCCAGACAAATATCAATCCGTGTGAACAATGTGTCAAGAGAACAAGGATAATCTGCACTAAATACTAGAAACAAAGACGATATCATAAAACAAAAATATTATCAGAGAATGTACTCGCCTGTACTGTGATGGATAAGTCGACTGAGTCCAAGATCAGTGCCTCGAGGACCTATAGATGGAATACTGTATCAATATAATGGTTTGGAAGTAAAATTAAGTCATACTGAGTCAAAATAGGTCAAGACACGTCAAACTAAGTCAATCTAGGTCAAACAAGGTCAAACTAGATTGTACGGGGTCAATCTAAGTCATATTAGGTCTAACTGGGTCAAACTGGGTCAATGCAAGTCAAACGGAATCAATCGGGATCGATTTGAGTCAACAGTTGACTTTTTGGTCAACCGGTCAACTCTGGTCAACCATAGTCAACTGTGGTCAACCCTAGGTCAACTCTAGGTCACTAGTGACTAACAGTTGACTTTCGGTCAACTGCACAAGTCTAAAGGAATTTGGGACTAAATTGGGTAAAGTGTTGACCCATAGTTGACTTTTAGTCCAAAAAGTCAACCGTGGTCAACCGGGTCCAAGACTAGGTTTAGACAGCTAATCCTACTCATTACCAACCTATATAACCCATATCCAAGTCCATCTTGGACTTGGAAACTCAAATCTTGGCCGTGGGCCAAATCCCTATTTTACCCTTTTTAAGGGTAAAATTCTACCCTCGGCGATAATCCCGTTAGCCTATCTACGCTAGTTATTTTGACCCGATCTCCCTAGGGTAGTAGGGTACTATCCTATAGGTTCGTTATCTACCATAATACCTAAGTAAAGTAGACGTCTAGTCCACCTTACGGCCCGTTGCAGAAATCTCGAATATTTCGAGATACGCACTGACACGGCACGATACCGGCGCCCTATGACCCCGATTTCCACCCGAGAGCTTACCCGCAAAATCTAAATCACGTACCCTAGGCCCATGTCAAGTTTCGTCGCGATCCGACGCTCCGGGCTCAATTTCGCCCTCTAACTCGATTTCTACTAAAAACCTTCTTTTTGTTCTCAACTAAACCCTCTTCTTCAACTCTATCCTAATTCTTTTTCTTCTCAACTTCTTCTCCTTATCCTTCTAACTCTAATTCTTTCTCTTACTCTCCCTTCCTATTCTAACTTCAAACTTCCTCTTCTCCTAACTTTCTTCTCATTCCAATTCCCTTTCTTTCCTCTTCCTCTTAACTTCTTCTTTCTAACTTCTAACTCTAATTCTCTATATATATAAACATATATCTATCTATACGTATATACCTACCTATTACTCCTATACTTAGGGTACTAGGGGGGGGGGGGGGTTTAAGGGGGTGTACAAGGGGTAAAACTGGGGGTTAAAAAAAAGGGGGACTGCTCCCTATTGCTGCAGCTGCTTGCTGCTACTGCTGCAGGTGCTACTGCTCCTGCTGAGCAGCTGCTGCTGCTGTTCTCAGCTGCTGCCGCAGCTGAGACTGCCACTGCTGCTGCATTCTTCTCTCTTCTCCTCCCTCTAACTCCTCTCTACTCTATTCTCTATATATACATATACATATATATATATATATATATATCTATATATATATATATATATATATATATATATATATCTATAAATTATCTATCTAACTATCTAAATATATATATAACCGTATCCTTATATATATGTATAACTCATATCCACACACACACATGCCTATATAGATACATACACACACAAATACATATAATATATATATATATATATATATATATATATATATATATATATATATATATATATACATACCATTCAAAATATAAAGACCCCTAATTAAACTCTAACCTAATCTCTAGGGAAAAACTTACAAATAGGGGCAAAATCTAGAGGACCCTATTCTCTACAATTAATGTGAAGGCAATAAATAGAAAAGAGTAATTAATGAGAATTAGATGACAAACCTAGGTGGAGTTTCTTGAAGGAAGAAAAGAACTTGGGAAGAAGAAGAAGTTTAGAGAGAGAGAGAGAGTTTGACTTGTGAAGGAAAAAAGGGGGGTTTTCTCCTAGTCATGGCCGGCCCATGGGGGTGAAGGAATGGGTTTGGGTTTGATTTTTGGGGATCCAATAAGCCTTCTATCCATTAGGCTTAGGTTTGGTTCAAAATGAATTCGGTTTGGTTCGGTTTATTCTAAATACAAATTAAGCCTCTAAAAAGACTAATTAAGTCATGGAAAATAGGTTAATAATTTCTAGCCTAATTATGATGGTACATGGGCTAAGCCCAGCTAGTGTGGGGGTCCCACTAGGGTCCAGGCTACCCAGGTCTCCAAATTGGGTCCGAATTGGATAAAATTCAAACCGACTCAAATAAATTCCTAAAAATCATATAAAATCAAATAAAATTCCTAAAATATTTTAAAACTTGAAAATGACGAAAATACCCCTAATTTGAAAAATTGGGGGTGACAGAAAATACTAAGTACTAAAGTGTCTAAGAATCTTGAGAGGAAGACAATGGAACAAAAAAAAAGGAATCCATCAAGAAGCAAGTTGGCACTTGCCTAGCCCTCCTAGGTTAGTGGGGGAGTTTACGAGGAAGAAGAAGAGTAATGAGAGAAAATAATGAAGAGAGAGAAAGGGGATGAGGCTTTTAAATGAAGGAGTGGTGGTAGGTGGGGAGTTGGGTTCATGTTGAACCAACATAATTAAACCAATCCAAGCCGAACCCAAAACAAAGCTAAAGGAGAGTATAAAAGCAGAAAGTAAAATGCAGAAATAAAATTGCAGGAAATTAATTAACATAAAATTAAAGGAATTTAAACACAGAACAATACATGATAAATATTAAATAAATACATTCCAGCAGTACATGTATTTAGAATACGTATTCCGAAAACGGGAAGTGACACTTAGGACAGTTCTTATATCTTCACATGCTTCTTACTGGTTCTCAGTACATGTTTCACTATGCTTTATACTGCTCTGAGTATTCACATATTTTATACTGATTCCAGTACCCACCATGCTTATACTACTCCCAGTATCTTTCACATGTTTTATACTGTTCTCGTATCACTCACATGTTAATAAAAATGGGTTAAGGGAAAAATTGTTAGTAGTGTACGTGATCATGACCCCTTTCTCCGTATGTATTTACCGAGCACCGTTACATTCTATATGTATCTGTGTCGTATGTCTGGTCCCGCGTTTGTGTATGGATGTACACCGATGCCGTTAAGTGTACGTATGTACACTTCAGAAAATTAATATGTACCACTGTACATCCTATTTTACCTATTGACTGATCACTCACCTACTACAGTTTTAAACTTTAAAATAAATATATATTGCCATGATGAAATGTATCTAAAACTGAATAAATCAAGATATGCCATGTTTCCTATGTTACTATGATACTGTGATCCCAGTTGTACCATGAGGCCATGTTTCTAAGTATTTCCTGTTTTATAGACTTATCACACCATGTTTCTTGTTGTACATCTCTTTCATTATATATTCAGTACTTTAGTTGTAGAGATTGTACTTGCTCCCGTCCTGACAGGATAACGTTGTAGGTTCACTTTTTGAGAAGAAAATGCTATGTGATTGATATTATGGTACTAATTTTGAGGACCTGGCCTTAGCTCTAGAAGAGGCCCCAGCGGGGAACCTTGCTTAGTTATCTTTCATGTGTTTTGAGACTTAGATTTTGGTCTGTACTTATATTTGGATACTGGACTTTGTCTCCAGTTAGATACTTTGGAAGTGTATTATTAAGTCTGTGCTTGTTTACCTTCGCTTATAGATGCTGTGTTGTGATGAACTTTAAATATGATTTTAGAACTGTTAGCTGCTTAGATCCTTTATTGTCTATTCTTAGAACAGCTTACTACGCTTTAACCAAGCGTAGGCTGGACATGGCTCGGCCCGGCACAATAATTTGGGTAACGGGTCGTGACAGCACCCCACTTGGATGGTCTATTTATGCGGTGGACCCCACATTGTTTTCTATATGTATAAGTAGTCCCACATCTGACGGAAAACGTCACTTTTGACGATCAACGATGTTTGACCATTAAAAAAAGACGAAAATGCCCATCTTCCTCTTTATCTTCTTCTCCGAACCCAATTTCTTCCCTCCCCCTCCTCTCCGAGCCCCCCTCCTCTCCGGCGAGCCCCCCCTCCTCTCTGGCAAGCGCACCCCCCTCCTCATCCCCGTTGTCCGTTGCCGCTGCTGCTGTTGCTGGGGAAGGGGGGCGGAGGGGGACGGAACGGGACGAGGGCGCAGGGGTAGTGGTGGTGTTGGTGGTGGTGATGATGGTGGTTGTGGTGGTGGTGATGGTGGTGGTGGTGGTGGTGGTGGTGGTAGTGGTGGTGGTGATAGTGAAGGTGGTGGTAGTGGTGGTGGTGGTGATGAACGCGGCAGCGGCGGGGCGGAGGCACGACAGCGGCGGAGCGGAGGTGGAGACGCGACAGCGACGGGACGGATTTGGGTTTGGGAGAAGACGAGAGTATTTTCGTCATAAATTATCGGTCAATCCCTGTTGACCGTCAAAAATAACATTTTCCGTCAGATGTGGGACTACTTATACATATAGCAAAAAATGTGGAGTGCACCGCGTAAATAGACCATCCAAGTGGGGTGCCACTCAAATTTTTTCGTTTACCATATTTTAAGGTGCACCCCACTGTTTTACAATAATGTATAAGTTCCCCAACTTTTAACAAAATTCGCCCATAACTAACGAAACCCACAATTTAAGACGAAAATACCCTTCCCTCTGTTGTCTTCTACTACGAGACCCACCTCCCGACCCTGCCCCACCCCCCACCCCCAGTCGTGCGCCTCTTCGTCGTCGTCCCTCCCCCTCGTCGTGTGCCACTCCACAGCACAGCGCGCTCCTTCCTCCGCTTCTGCTCGCCCTCGTCGCGTGCACCTCCACCCCCGCTGACGTTGTTGCTGCCTTCCCACACCCCCTCCTCCCCCCTCCCGGTCGAGCTCGCCCCTGACGTCGCAGCTTAAAATAGAGAAAACAAACAAACGAACAAACAAACAAACCAACAAATCAGAGTTACTTAAAATAACTCAAACTTCCAAGACTCTAGATCGAAGCCATGGTCCCTCTGGTACTACGCGAATGCATCAAGCTGGGCTAGCTTCCCATCCACGCCACAGCAGAAAGAATCCCATCCGAGGAGATGGTCGTCCATCCCGAAGGAGTACATCGACTACTGCCACTCGATGCTGCACTGGAGCTGGTTTCTCCTGCCTTCGCGGAGGAGCTGGAGGAGGAGGAGGTGGTGATGGAAGCGGCACCGTTGGGGTCGGCGACCATCTCGTGTGGCTCGATCATGGGCACTTCGTCAGTGCAGAATGGGTCGGCCTCTGTAGGAGTAGTACACTTCACCTCCACCTCTACCTCTACCTCCCGTGGCACAACGTTCAGAGAGCCGCGCAGTGCGCTCTACCGCCGAACTCGCCCCGCCCCCCCAGCATCCTCCCTCGCCGAGCTCGCCCCCGCCGTGCACGCGTCCGCCCCTCTCCTATCCGCTGATGCTGCTGCCACCGCCTAACCGCCGCGCGTGCCCCTCGTCATGCTCGATCCCGTCACGCGCGTCCCCGCCCCCTGTTAGCTGTCGCTGCTGCTGCCGTCGCGTGCGCCTCCGCCCCCTTTGCTGTCGACGATGACGAAGAAATTCGGGAGGGAGAAGAAAGAGGGAGGAAGGAGATAGAGCGTGGCGGGGAGGCGCACGAACGACGGGAGGAAGCGACGGGTGGGTCTCGAGGTAGAAGACAATGAAACAAAGGGTTTTTTGGTCAAAAAAATTAGTTCATAGAAGTTTACCGTCAATTATAGACAGTTTCTGTCAAAAGTAGTAGGAGTTTCTTACATTATTGTAAAATAGTGAAGTACACCTTAAAATAGGATAAACAAAGTGGGAAACAAGTCAAATTTTTTTTCTTTTTAATACCCAAATACCCTCTCTCCACCCAACGGTTAATATTGATAAAACTGTAAAACAACACCATAATTGACATAGCCTGACCGAATCAGTTGATCAGGCTGGGCGGCAGTTGATCAGGCTGGGCGGCCTATTTTGGGGGGCTAAGCCCAGCTCAAATCGGTTGGCAAGATACGCCGGGACGGACCCATGTTGGTGAAAGCTCAACGCAGCCCAACCCGTAAGGGGAGATGGGCTAGTCTGGCCCGTTGTCCGGGCCCAAGGCAACCCAGCCGGGATTTGGCCGAGCCTGGTCCGGAGCAGCTTCATTAGGCAATTTGATCCTACTTGTTCCGTGCCGTTAATTTCACTTCAGTTTGAAGGGAACTTAGCTTTTCTTCCCGAGCTGGCCAAGAACAAACTCGCTGCTCTACTACTAGGACAAGTTTTGTTGCTGCCATTTCTTAATCGTAGTAGTGACCTGACAGCAGAAACACCACAACACAAGATGTGCTATAACCAGCAACTAAAGGCGACCAAATACTACACAGGAATTACACATTTCATGACACGGCCATCAGTCGCACAATGAAAAATTCAACCGAATCGCATACGCATGTAGTAACATTGCATATTAGCCCAAATTTGGCACATTAAATTTTATTTTACTATGACAACAAAGTTAACCTTTAGGGGCTGTTTGGTATGCTAATAGTGGGATGAAAGTGGGTTGGTTTGTTGCAACTCGGGTGAACTTATGCGAGTTTATGTGTTTGGTTGGGATGCTTTATTACTTGCAAGTGGGTTGATGGGACCGCTCCCCAGTTCCTGTCTCTAACAAAAAAAATCATATTTGAGTTCCGGCCATTTGTGTGTTGAAGTCCAGTGAAACTGGAGGAGAGAGAGGAAAACTCTGGAGAAGGAAGTGGTCTAAAAAAATAGGGTCCGACCACCGCTCTTCCGCCATTCCTCTGCAGTGTAAACCTCTATTTTAAACCAATTTTTCGTTTATTTTTAACCGTTTTGTTTCTTAATTTTGCTTCTTTTCGCCATTTTTTCCCTTAGATCTTCTTAGATCTTTGTAGATCTGTCATTTTCTGTCATTATTTTCGCCATTTTTGGATATCTTTGTAGATCTGATTTCTTTTTCTGCAATTTTTTGATCCGTTCATTGTAGATCTGATTTCTTTGTAGATCTGATTTCTTTGTAGATACGTTCATTTTCTGCCATTTTTTGATATCTTTGTAGATCTGATTTCTTCTTATTTCTTCTCCGAAAATAGTTCATCTGTCATTTCTTCTTATTTCTTCTCCGAAAATAGTAGATCTGTCATTTCTTTTCCTTTTTGCTTTATTTTTGCCATTTTTTCTTAAGAAATTTAACAATAAGCCATATTTCAGATTTTGCTTATAGATCTGCCGTTTTTGCTTATAGATCTACCATTTTTGTTGTAGATCTGCCGATTTTCTTAAGAAATTTTTGCTTACAGATCTGCCGTTTTTGTTCCAAATCGATTAATTTCTTAACAAATTTTACACCAAGCCATATTTCAGATTTTGTGGTATCATATTGCTGGGAACATGTTGCTGGGAACATGTCATATTGCTGCGAGCATGTCATCTTGCTGGGAAAATGTCATATTCCTGTAAATTGTGATCGGATTTTGTTGTCATACTTTTCTTTCCTGCAAATGTGTATATTTGTGATATTTTTAGATCTGTTTACTTTGCCCTTTCTAGATTTACACTATTATTTTGTTGTACACACTAGATGTAGATGTAGAATATTATTTGGTTTATATTTATATTATAAACATTTATGTTGATCTGTCTGTTTGATATATATGTAATGGATTGTCTGTTTCATAACATGATACATGATTACATTGTGGTTTTCATGTAGATGGATTTGTCGAATCCCAATGATCCGTTACTAAATGCCGCAGTCGCTAGTATACTTACTGTTGTAACTATAATTATGAATTTAATGGAAAATGAGGGCAATGACTGACAAGGCATTGCAAGAAAACCGTCCCTAATTAGAGAACAGTGGAGGCAAGCACACATGTATCGAATTTTGACGGCAGGACCAAATAATCGTGTCCATTACCTAAGGATGAGTAGTGCTGCTTTCTACAGTCTCGCAAATATTTTCCGTTCTAATGGGTCGCTCCATGATACACGATCTGTTTGTGTGGAAGAACAACTAACCATATTCCTTTACATATTGGGACATAAGGGAAAAAATAGAGTATGCGACATTGAATTCATTCGATCCGGAGAGACAGTTTCTAGGTATTTTAATAAAGTCCTAGGTGCAATATGTTCAATTCAAGAACGATTTGTGAAACAAGCAGGGTCTGACACTCCGACGGAGATACTAAATTCAGCAGAATGGTATCCGTATTTTGAGGTAAAACTGTTGTTTTCTATAAATTAAGATTGCATTATATAACCTAATAACATTATACGTTACATATGCATTTTACTGAACTGTAGGATTGTATAGGGATGATAGATGGCACCCATATCCAAGCCACCCTCCCAGCTGCTATAGTAGCGAGGTTTAGGGGTAGAAAACAAGTAAAACAAAATGTGTTAGCGGCTTGTACTCCCGACAAAAAATTTACTTATATCCTGGCAGGATGGGAAAGTTGTGCTAATGACATGACAATTTTAAAGGATGCCCTTTCTAGGCCATCTCCACATGGCCTAAAGGTCATAACAGGTATATAATCTAACTTTCTAGGCCCGTAGCTTGTAATGGTTAGGAAAAAATTAATCTTACAATTGATTGCATGTCACTTCTTTACGTATAGGAAAGTATTATTTGGCTGATGCTGGCTGCACCACAATGTCGGGGTTTATTGCCCCTTATCGTGGAGTTAGGTACTACTTCAATCCTAAGAAGGATCATCACCCTACCAATGCGAAGGAACTCTTCAACCATAGGCATTCTAAGTTGCGTAGCAAAATAGAATGTGTATTTGCCACCCTGAAGAACAGGTTTTGCATCCTAGGGGAGAAGAAGTTCCATGACTTTGATACACAAGTTGATATTGTATTTGCTTGTTGTGTGCTGCACAACTACATACTTGGAGTTGACCCTAAGGACGAGTTAGTTGTTGATGAACCGTCCTTAGGTGAGGTGGAAGTTGTGGAAGACAATTTGTTCGAGTATGAACAATTCTCCCAAAATAGTAAGTAAGTCCAACGTAACGTGAAGAAGGCGTGGGAGGACATGCGTGATCAGATTGCACAACATATGTGGCATGACTACTGTACTAGACATGGTAGGGTATAATATGTGTGGCATAGGTTGTAGCAGTTTTTTGTTAGTTTGAATTGATATTAGTAGCAGTTTTTTGATATTTTGGGCATTTATTGTATGATATTTTTGGAAAAAAGCCTGATCAGATTGTAATGTGTCCTTTTATTAACAGAAATATATATTATGTACGCTTCTGCAACAAATTTAATTCTAAATGTCAACAGGTGAGATGGGAGACAACTTTCCCAACTACCGACACTTCCAATCCCATGCAGGCAGCCCTTTTGTACCTCCTCAAACAAAGAGGAGGTCGTTGGATACTAGTACAGGAAGTGAAGGGCACGAAACTGGAGGTGTACAAGAAAGGGTGACACAACCAAGTCCCATTCGTCCACTTGTAACCTCAAGGGTGTCACAATCAATGCCCGACATAAATTGGAGTGGCAATATTGATCCTTTTATGGATTCATATTCCTTTGTGGTTATTCAGGGATATATTCCACTAGGACTTAATGAGGACCAAGCTGAATCTCCTCAAAAGAACAAACCCAAGAAGCCGTTGAATAGTTCGTGTAAGAATGTCCAAAAGGAAGGGGGAGGAACGCCCAATAAGCGTTGGGAGGATGAACATACTGATGAGCTTCTAAAGATTCTTGCTAGGGAGGCCGAAGAGGGCAAAAAATGTGACAAAGCTTTCAAAAATAGTTCCTACATACTTGTGGCCAATATGGTGAATGCAAAGTTTGGTACTTCCTATAGCGTTAGCAATGTTACCAATCATTTGCGCGGTTGGAAGTCCAAGTGGCTAGATATTATGAAGGCCAAAGATTTTTCGGGGGCCAGATGGGATGAAGATCAAAGGATGGTGACTATGGACGAGGATACACATGATGACCTTAAGAAGGTAAATGTTACCCATTTGATTTTGCCTGTAGATCTGAATATATCTGGAAATTTATTATTTTCAGATCTGAATATAACTGAATATTATTATTTGCGTAGGCTAAATCCAAACTAGCACAATGGGTGAACGTCCCTATTAGGAACTTTGATTTGCCGCAAATTGTATGTGGAGATGACCATGCAAGAGGGGACCGTACGAAAGATAACAATGTGAAATGGGGCCCAAGAGAATACGTTGAAGTAGATACTCCTCCCGGTAGTGGCTCACACCACAATGCTGCGACTTCCCAATCTACGAAATCCACGGGGGGAAAACGTCGTAGAGAGGCTAGCATGGTAAATGAGGGAATGACTCAATTGGTGGGGAGTGTTACTTCCATGGCCGAGGTACTTCGTACCGGATTCAAGACCCCTATTGAGAAAGTGGGTAGTAAATTATTTGCCTTAGAAGGATATGAGCCAGACGTACTTATGAATGCATACAACTTTTTTTGCACTGACAACCTTGAGGCCAACAAGTTTATAGGGTTTCCCGAGAGTTTCCAACGGGCATGGCTAGATAATTTTATGCAAGACAAGTAGTCTTGTAGCAATCGACTGCATTTTGTATCATTTTGTATGTAGATGGAACAATTTGAAGTTTGGCCTGTAATATTTACTACTCTGGAACAGCACATGCTGCTATTTCCACAAGGCCTATGATGCCCATAGGCTGCTGTTTCATTAGAACATGCTGCTGTTTCTGTGTGACTTCAATTCCCTGCTCTTTTGATGTCTTTGCTTTTGTTAATTCCCTGCTCTTTTGATATCTTTGCTTTTGATATCTTTGTAGCATGCTGCTGTTTTCATTAGCAAATATTTTCTATCTGAATGCTTTTAATATTTTCTACTTTGGAACAGAACATGCTGCTGTTTCTGTTAATTCTCTGCTTCATCTATGCTTTTGATATCTTTGTAGCATGTCTTTCTACGTTGTTTTGAAAGGAAGAAAGCGAGGAGTGTACACAACCTGGCCTGAATGTCACATGCAAGTGAATGGGTTTAAAGGCGCTTGTTATTTCAAGTGCCAAGATTATGAGGAGGCAATGGGTTACTTCCACTCAAATTACAAGGATAAACGATGTGGAATTAAGGGGGAAGATGTGCGCAATTGCCACCCATCGGCCATTATTGTTACTTTGGGTTTTCTAACATTACTTGTATCGATTTTAGTCTGCATCTCTTTTATGTAGTACCAACTTACTTGTGTAGACCCAAGTTCTTTTTGTCTGCACCTATAATGTAATGACAAGGGGTATGTACTGTTTGGATGCAGGAGTTGTCTTTGAATGAGCTATGAAGGTGCAACCTAATTACAAGCTAAATGTCACGACCTGCACCCTTATGAGGGGCACAAGCACGTGGGTACGTCCAGCCTACGCCGCAGTATCGGCGGTAGAACGCTGTATATAACGTCTGTAAATACTACGACTAACAGTATAAAGGTACCTGTACAGTATATACACTCCGAGTGGAGGTGACATAGCAATACAGTCTCAATCACAGAATAAAACTAAGGTAGATAGCACAGAAGGAAACATATGATAGATGAAATAGGAAATAAGTCCAGTGTCCAACACAAGCCTAGATATATATACAACATCAGAGGGTCTCAAAATATAATATAGAAAGCTACAGTCTGATAGTACTAGCTGGATCGCAGTCCAGGCAAACCCAACTAATCTACACTACTCTGGGAGTGCAAAGTCTAGTGGCTCTACTATAAGGCCACGGTCCTGGACTACTCTATCTAGCTCGAGCCCATAATAGGTCGAGCAGTCCATCGTAGAATCATCTGTAATATATCAACGGTATCCTGTCAGGAAAATGAGCAAGTACAAGCACTAACAGCAGTTCTATGTGAATTGACAAATTCTATAAGAGACAGTATAATAAAATACAAGACAAAGATATAGGATGACTTGGAAACCATTCGGAAGCTGAGTTACAACCCTTAAACCAAACAAGGACCGGGGTTGTAACCCTTCTCTCGAACAGAACTTAGTCTCCAATTAAGGTACAGCATAAAGGCATGTAGAACATGTGAGTAAATGAATATCATAGCATGGTGAAAAAGTACTGAAAGTAGAACTGAGCAGGATATAAGCTACGATAAATAAATGTAAAATGTGACTTGAATTATTAGAGCGTTATGTGATCGGCTTGGGATAAGTGACAGGACAGGCTATCCACTTGGCCCGACAATCACAAGAAAATCTGGGAAGGGTCATGCCGGCCAACCTGGATAGCGAGCACAAGGTAAATAGGATCTCGCTACACCCTACGTGAGGGAAGAGTGGCGCGAGCACAAGAATATAGTGACAGGGTGGCTTGGATCATATAGCCCCTAATAATTCCCCATCCTCGAGTAGTACAATGGATCTGGACATGACACGTCATGGCACGTGATTCCATAAGAGGGTAACAAGTCCCCTTAGAAATCAGTGTCTATACAAGTACAGGGAACAAGACAGGAAGTGTACCAATATATCCAGAAATCTAGGAACAACATCTCATGTCATGATCCAACGTATACTAGTCCGTGAACTATCGTGACTGAGAATCAAGTAAGACACTACGACTGAATCGGATACTGCAGATATCAAGAGAATAAAAACTATCAGTGAATGTACTCGCCTGCTGTCCTGAGCTGTAGGGTATATCAATGCTCAGAGTGGAAATCAGAGACCTAAAGATAAGATATTGCATGTTAATTTAGGTTTAACAAAGTTATGAATGATTTATAATGAATGATATGAAATCTAGGTCAAAATAGGTCTCACTGAGTCACACTAAGTCCTGTCAAGTCAATCTAGGTTAAATTAAATTATATCAAGTCAATCTAAGTCAGACTAAGTCAACCCTAGCACTACAACAAAAAGACCTATTAATGACGCTCGACAAGGAGTTTTAATGACGGCTGATACATAAGCGTTATCAAGTTGAAAAATACCTTTTTTCTATGACGGTTTGGACTAATTCTGGGCTTTTTATAACGTTTATAAAATAAAGCGTTATTAATAGTTTAGAGCGGTGGCAAACTTGTAATAAACTTTTTGTAATATATTCCATCCCCCCTCCGATTTTACTCAGAAGAACTCTCTCATTCTCCTTGCTCTCCTTCTGCCCCCTCTTTCCTCCTCTCCCCAAACCCTAAAATTTTCCATCTCCTCCTTTCAATCTCCCACAAACCCTAACTCTAGGTCTCACTCTAAACCCTAGCTCTAGGTCTCACTCTAAGCCCTAAGCCCCCAACCCCTCCTCCCACGAACCCTAAGCCCTAAGCTCCCAACCCCTCGCTCGTCGACGGAAGCGGCGGCGGCGGGAACGATGTGGTGGGTCGAGGTCGTCCAGGCGTTGTGGCTTCGGGTTCAGAAGATCGGGGAGGTCGGTGCTCATGATGAGCGGGACGACGCTCGATCGAGAACAGAAAGTGGAGTCAGAGGAGGGTTCGGGAAGGCATGGGCTCGGGATCCGGTCGGGGTTGTCCTCGGCACGGAGACACGTCGGCATCGACGCTGGATCACAAACCCCATCTAGGTATCTACTCCCTCTATTTCTTTCGGTCGGTTCTGATGGAAAATTAGGTTAAAATATGTGTAATGATTGTAAGTTTTTTGTAAGCGAACTCATTTGTTTTGTTTCGGTTGGAAATTCTGTAGCAAACGGAGCCTAAAAGCCTTGACTCGTGCCACTTTGCCGGAACCTTCGATGTGAAGTCGAAGATCGGAGGGCCGTTCGGAACGATGAGGCACAAAGTGAGCTCGGCCACGAAGAGAACAACGGGCTCGACATCGCGGTCAAGCTCTTAGAGCCGATCAAGGAGCAGTTCCCCATCATCTCCTATGCTGATTTCTACCAGGTGAGGTGATCATCATCTAAAATTTTTTGACCGCATGTTTTGTTATTGATCTCTATGGGTGTGGCACAACACGATACGGACACGGGGACACGGACATGCGCATGTTTTAGCGCGCATGTATTTCTGTTATGTTATCTTTAGTTGTCATTAGCTAGGTTTAGCATCGGCAATTTTACTATCTTTCTGAAAATTTATTTATAATTGAATGATTGTTGATATTATGAATGCTTCAGGCTATATAATATTATCCGAATGTGGTATTATCTAGGCGAATGTATTATTTAGGAGATCGACTTTTTCAGTGATTTATTTATTTAATACATTATAAAGTTTGTTATAGTTTTGTATTAATTGTCAATTGTTCCTTTAGTAGTGCGTTATTTATGTTACTCTGATGATTTATTAAGAAATACCTGTTAATTTCAGCTTGCTGGTGTTGTCGCCGTGGAAGTTACCGGTGGGCCGGAAGTTCCTTTCCACGCTGGCAGAGAGGTATTGTTTACTCGTCCCTTTTTGCAAATTTTGATTGTTATATCTCACAATAAAAAGGGTTGTATGTTATATATCATGTTTTACCAAGACTTCCTTGTTAACACAATTTGCCATGATGTAGTTCAATTGTCTTGGCGACTGTTTTTTTCCATTAGTTGGTCTTTCTTATTAGTTGATTCAATGTTAATTTGTTCACTAGAGGTATTGTTTACGACCATCGTTCTCATCGTGTACATTTTAAGCTGTTTTCCGTTTTAGTTGGTCCAATGTGTACAAAATTCCAAAAGTTTTTACGTTTGGTTGTTACTTTCCCACCGAATATATTATCTCATCAGGAGTCTAGTTTGTGTTTAGAACGTGATGTGCAACCTGAAATACTTACAAATAACCCTGTAGACTCGAGACAAAAACGTCTAGTATGTTTCTCTTGGATCCTCATTAGAAGCTAGAGAGTCCCAACTGAATCGTACTAAATATGTGCTGAATCTTTTCAACAATCATATGTTTTGTAATAGCATATTGAATGGAATTTGTTGGCGTGGAAGGGTTTTGAGGTTTATGACAAGAAGCTCTCTTGTTTTGATATGGAGGATTTCTGATATATGATTAAATTAAATCTCTGTATTTGTTGATATTCAAAATATACCTATTGTTGTAAGTAATTTGTTTACAGTGTCCCAAGTAAAATCTATAAGGAGATATATTTATTTATTTATTATTTTTATTCTCAACTTTAATGCATTTAACCAGCATATTTATTATTGATTCAGTATAAGTAGTTTTTGTTAGAATACCTTTAGCAGAATAATTGTTTTTCGTTTGCATATTCTCCTCAAGTGTATGGAGGAGATTATTTTAGTATTCTCCTGGTCTCTTTTTTGCCATGAATTTACATTGACATATTCCTGTTGTATGTATCAGGACAAAACTGAGCCTCCAGTGGAGGGGCGTCTACCTGATGCCACTAAAGGTACCTTATTGAATTTGTGCATCTTTCATATCTTAATTGGTTGATCATGAAATTTGTTGGTCGTCAAATGCTTGAAATCATCTACCGTGCTGCATTCTGCCTTTATCTTTAAAATGTACTTCTCCAGTATCCATACGGGCTTGTTCCTGGTGGATGTTGTAGTTCGAGGTATTGATCTGTTGGTAGGAAAATAAATTAGGAGTTAATAGGATATTCCTTTCGGTTATAGTCCTTAATTTGTCCGAATAAAACCTGGCAAATTACAAATTTGTAAAGTTTTTTTTATACTCAGCTGCATAAAATCTTGCACAATTCCTCGTGCTTGTATAACTTAGTTTTTCAACATGAATGGCACATGCCAGTTTGTTGAGTGTGATTAATTTTCTCTCTAATGAACCCAGTTCTTGCTGAATAATTAATCTGAGTAAAAGGAATAGAGTTTTTCAACACTGATTGTGATCAATCTGAGTAAAAGGAATAGAGTTTTATTTTCATATCTGTAATCGTCACCATTTTCCTACATAAATCAGATTCCTACATAAATCAGATTCGCTTGGAAATTATATGGACTGATTTGGTTTTTAGGCCTGACAATTATATGGACTGATTTGGTTTTTAGGCATGACAATTATATTTCATGATTAGATTTGATTTTTAGGCCTGACAATTATATGGACTGATTTGGTTTTCTCTTTTTCTCAGGATTTCACTGGTGTTCCGGCTGTCGTTGATCTTTCATGATTATCGGTTATGTGGCCAAGTTTTGATGTGGACAAATTTGGTAGTTGTAAATATCTATATGTATTTGGATATTCTATTTTGATAATGTAATGAAGATGTTGATATGTACTCTATTTTGAGAAATGTAATAAAGATGGTGATATATAATGTTAACTTTTTGGAATATAATATATACTGTGCAGTATAGAGCATTATAAATATGCTAATTTGAATAGTATAAAGTGTTATAAATGTGCTGCATTGAGCCTATACATATTATCTATTCATGACGTTTTAAAATTGTTCTGAATTGTGCACTATATATTAACTATTCATAACGTTTTTATAGAAACTATTCATGACGGTTATTTTATGACGCTTTTAAAAAACATTTATAACACCCGTTTTCATAACGGTTGCTGTGAAAAAAAAAGCGTCATGGTTGGTCATTAATGACGCTTTTTAGCCGTCATTAAAAGGGTTTTTTGTTGTAGTGTAGGTCATACCAATCATAGCAAGTCAAAACAAGTCGAAGTAAGTCAAACGGGGTCAAGAGTCGACTTACAGTTGACTTTTAGTCAACTGGTCAACTCTAGTTTGGATTTGGTCAAATTTAGACAAAGGGTTGACTCATTGTTGACTTTTGGGTAAAAAGTCAACTCTGGGTCAACCGAGCCAAAATTGGTTCAAAAATGACATTTGTAGGGTGTACCTATCAAGTCACCTAAGTTTCAAGTCAAACCGAATACCCGGATCCCGTATCTTGAAATTACCCGATTACCCTTTATATATACATACCCTTAAACCACTCTAACATTTAAGCCAAGTGGCTTTCCCTTAGGAGTTTCACTCCCGGCTTCCTAGAGTATTAGGGTACTAGCCTATACAACCATTATCTACCAAGTTCTCTAGGTAAAGTGGACATCCAGTTTATCTTACGGTCCATGTTATCCGTTTACCCGTTATCTTGAGTACCGTAGGATACTCAACGATATCGCGTGATACCACTCTCCTAATCCCAAACGAAGTCGCGATTTCAACCTAGGAGCCCACCCACAAACTCTATTTTATATTAGCTAAGTCCCCTTCAAGTTTGGACGTTCCGACGCTCCTATCTCAAAATTACCCTTTCACTAAATTCTAATTCACTCAACCACTCATTCACTCACTCAATCTCACTCTCACACACTCTCACCTAGGACTAGTTTAGGGGTTAGTTTAGTGGATTTTATAGGAGTATATATGGAGTATATATAGGTATATATGTATATATACATATAGGTATATAGGTGGGGGTTTAATGGGGCAAATGGGGGTGCTAAGGCTGCTACTGCTGCTGTTATTGCTGCTTGCTGCTGCTGCTAATGATGTGTGTTGCTACTGCTGCTGCTGATTGGGGGGGGGGGGGGCAGTAGCCCAATCCCCTCCCTCCATGGCTGCTGCCATTGCTGCCCTTCTTTTTCCCTCTTCCACCCTCTCTAACTCCCTTTCTTCTCACTTAAAACTCTCTATTCCTCCTCTTTAATTCTCTCTAAATCTTCTCTAATTCTCTCTCTCTATATATATACACACACACATAAAATCTCTCATCCATTCCCCTCTCTATATATATAAACACACACACACACACACTAATATATATAGAGACACACACATATATATATATATAAACACACACACACATATATATATATATATATATATATATATATATATATATATATATATATATATATATACATGAACACACACATATATATATAGACACACTCTTATATATATATATATAGAGAGAGAGAGAGAGAGACACACACACACACACAAAATATGAATTTAACACTCCACAACACTAACACAAATATGGAATTAGAAGTGCCTAAACCACTTAGAGGCAAAACCTAATTTCTAGGGGTGTCCAAATTGGGGAAAAACTCTAGGACACAACCACAAACCCAAACTCCTCCTAGGACACACCAAAGGGACTCAAACTTGACACAACTAGGGACACAAACACGGGAATAAATCCTACGGGTCCAAACTAATTTATATGATGAAAAGAATGGAAAAGAGAATAGGTTGTACCTATCGGGAGATTGATCCCAATAGAAAAATCCTCCGACACGGCTCTGACACAATGAATTATTTAGGACACACCCCCTTCACTTCTTGCTCCCAAAAACTTGTAGAAGCTCCACTTGGGATAGAGGAAGAGTTGGATAGAAAAATATTTGGAAAAGGAAACCTATTTGGAGATCAATCCTAAGGATTCCTATTCTTGCTCTTGGAAAGAAAGCTTGGAGAAGAAAGAGATGAAGAAATTTTGAAGTGAATGGAAGAAAGAGGGAGGGTGGTGGCCGGCCCTAATAAAGGGGGTTGGAGCCCATTGGGTAATTACAAGTTTGCCCCTCCTTCATTCCAAATGAAAGTTAAATTCCTATTTGCGTTTTGGGGGTTAGTTTAGACTAAATAAAAATCATAATTAAGCCTAAACACTCATGGGGGACTAGTCCAAACTCCTAGACCTAATGTTAAGTTTGGTGGGCCATGGCTAATTAATGTGTTAAACACAACTCAAGTCAAAATTTCTCGGAGTCCCGAATTAAGTCGGAATGCGATAAAATTCGAACCCGACTCCTATAATCATTAAATATTAACATTCAAAAAATAAAATTCCTAAAATATTCATAAAATGGAAAATTACCATTTTATCCCTATCTTGGAAAAGTGAGGGTGACAAGTCTATCCACCTTAAAAAAATTTCGTCCTCGAAATTGAAGACAACAAACACAGGAAAATCACAAACAGAAAAACAAAAGAAATGGATTTATACCTCAGGGCGCGAAAAGATAAGGAAAACGTTCCCGCATGTCGTCCTCCCTCTCCCAGGTAGACTCACCTGGAGAGTGATGTCTCCATGCAACTCGAACCAAGGGTATGACCTGGTTCCGGAGCACCTTCTCCCTGGGATCCAGAATCTCCACTGGCTGTTCTGGATAGCTGAGAGTAGGTCCCACCTGTATCGCTGAATGGTCCAATACATGGCTAGGATCTGCCACGTACCGCCTCAGCTGAGATACATGAAACACGCTGTGCACTCCCTCAAGCCTAGGCGGCAAGTCCAATCGGTAGGCTACTGCACCGATCCTCTTTATGATGGTGAAAGGTCCGATGTAGCGCGGACTGAGCTTCCCATCGCCGCCAAAGCGAATCGTGCTATGTGTCGGGGATATCCTCAGAAACACCATGTCACCAACCTAGACATAAGATAAAACTCAGCACATAACTAACAAACAATCACAAACAACACGACAGAAAACTGAAACTAACCTTGAACTCTAACGGTCTCCGGTGACTATCGGCCCAATGCCGCTGCCTATCCTGAGCCACCCGAAGTCTGTCTCTAATCAACCTGACCTTCTCGGCCGCATCCACAACCATCTTCGGCCCAAGAAGCGCCCTCTCGCCGACATCGTCCCAAGACAAAGGAGTACGGCATCTCCATCCATATAGAGCCTCAAATGACGACATCTCTATACTGGCCTGGTAGCTGTTGTTGTAAGCAAACTCTACCAGGTGAAGATGGTTCTCCCAAGAACCCTCGAGATCAAGCACACATGTACGAAGCATATCCTCCAAAGTCTGGATAGTCCTCTCCGACTGCCCGTCTGTCTGAGGATGATAAGCGGTACTAAACTTGAGCGAGGTGCCCAAGCTAGCCTGTAAACTCCTTCAGAAGTGGGAAGTGAATCGAATATCCCGGTCTGAAACTATGTTCATCGGAACCCCATGCAATCTCACGATCTGACGAACATACAGCTCTGTCAGCCTCTCCGTAGACAAACCCACTTTGAAAGGCAGAAAGTGGGCCGATTTGGTCAATCTATCAACGATGACCCAAACTGCGTCTTTCCCTCCTGGCGATTGTGGAATTCCAGACACAAAGTCCATGGTGATGTGCTCCCACTTCCACTCGGGAATGGGTAGCGGCTGTAGCAATCCACCTGGTCTCTGTCTCCCGGCCTTCACCTGCTGACACACAAGGCAACGAGATACAAACTGAGCTACCTCGCGCTTCATGCCATACCACCATACGTGCTCTCTCAGGTCCCTATACATCTTGTTGGCTCCAGGATGCATAGAATACTGAGAGCGATGCGCCTCCTGAAGAACCTCCTCCCGAAGCTCTCCACGCGGAACGCACATCCTAGTACCGTGCCGCAACGACCCATCTTCGGCTACAGAGAAATTGTCGAGCAAACCCATCCGTACCTGCTCCCTGATGCTCCTCAGGGCAACATCATCATACGGCGCTGACCTGACTCTATCCATCAGCTCAGACTGAATCTGCAAACCCCACATCTGGATCTCCACGCCCGGAATGATGACCTCGATACCCAAACTATCCAGGTCAGCCAACAGATGACGATCTGTCGTCAAGAACATAGCTACTGTATACCTGCTCAAGGCATCTGCAACTACGTTGGCCTTCCCCAGATGGTACTGCAGTTATATATCGAAGTCCTTCATCAGCTCTAACCACCACCTCTGCCGCATGTTCAACTCCTTCTGAGTGAACACGTACTTCAAGCTCTTGTGATCTGTAAAGATCTTAACTCGCTCTCCGTACAGGTAATGCTTCCATAACTTCAGAGCAAAAATAACCGCGGCCAACTCCAGATCATGAGTAGGATAGTTCTTCTTATGAGGACGTAACTGCCTGGATGCATAGGCAATCACCTTCCCGTGCTGCTGAAGAACACAACCCAAGCCCTTCCCTGAAGCATCGCTGTAGATCGAGAACCCACCTGACCCAGATGGCAAAGTCAAGATCGGAGCTAAAGTCAACCTCCTCTTCAGCTCATCGAATGCAGCCTGACACTCAACAGTCCAGACGAACTCCACGTCCTTCCTTGTGAGTCTAGTCATCGGCTTTGCAATCCGCAAGAAGTCCTGGACGAACTTTCGATAATAGCCAGCCAAACCCAAAAAGCTCCGAACCTCGGCAACTGAACTGGGCGTAGACCAAGACTCAACTGCTGAGATCTTCCTCTGGTCCACTGAGATCCCGTGCTCGGTCACAACATGACCTAAGAACTCGACCTGGTCCAAGAAGAACTCGCACTTCGAAAGCTTCCCGTAGAGTTGCTCCCTCCTCAGAGTCTCTAACACAACTCTCAAGTACTTCTCATGCTTCTCCTGCGTCTTCGAATAGATCAAGATATCATCTATGAAGACCACCACGAACTTGTCAAGGTACTGATGGAATACCTTGTTCATCAAGTTTATGAACACCACGGGAGCATTGGTCAACCCAAATGGCATCACTGTAAACTCGTACTGGCCGTACCAAGTCCGAAATGCCGTTTTGGGAATGTCATCCCGCCTCACCTTCAGCTGGTGATACCCGGACCTCAAGTCTATCTTCGAAAATACCTTCGCCCCACTCAGCTGATCGAACAAGTCGGCGATCCTCGGCAAAGGGTATCTATTCTTGATAGTGAGGTTGTTGAGCGCCCGGTAATCAATGCACATGCAGGCCGTACCGTCCTTCTTCGGCTCAAACAGGACTGGCGCTCCCCAGGACGAAGAACTGGATCTGATAAATCCTTTGTCCTGCAGCTCATCGACTTGCTTCTTTAGCTCTATCAACTCGCTGTTGTTGACCCTATAGACGTGCTGTGAAATGGACTCGGCGCCCGGTACCAAGTCTATAGAGAACTCAATTTTTCTGTCTGGCGGCATCCCCGGTAACTCCTCGGAAAAGACATCCGAGAACTCAGCTATCAGCGGATGTGGCAAATCCTGCCCCGCCAACAAAGCTCCACAGAATCCAGCCTTCGGCTCCGCTGCTCCTCGAGCAAACTCGATCTCTGGCTTTCCCGGCGGCCTAAAAAGAACTCTGCCTCCTCTACAATCAATACTAGCATGGTGCATGCTCAACCAATCCATACCGAGTACCATATCGTACCTCGGTAGGGGCATTACGAGCAGACACGCACTCAAGTCCCGGCCTCTCAGGGTGACTCTCCGCCCCTTGCAAATATTATTAACTAGGATGATGCCTCCCCCGGTCATAATCTTATAAGTCCTACCCATATACTCAGCAATAATGTTGTGTCTCAGAGCAAAGGAAACAGACACAAAACTATGAGTGGCACCAGAATCAAACAAGGCAAAAGCAGGAAAAGAATTAAGGAGAACATGACCTGCTACAACATCTCCCACTGGCTCTACCTCCTCCTCTGCTGTCAAGGCGAATACCCTGCCCGCAGGTGCTCCCTTCTGGTGCTGTACAAAGCGCTGCTGCTGGGTCTGAAGTGGAGGACCTCTTTGCTGAACTGCTGGTCCTCTAGCCTGCTGTACCCTGTCCTGGCCTCCTCGGACTCCGCGAAAGCGGCAATTCATTAGCTGGTGATCGGATGCCCCACAGTATAGATAGACGCCCAACCTTTTCCTGCAAGCCTCTCTAGTGTGCCCCGGCTTCCCGCAGAAGCCGTACGGAGTAGCCGGTCTCTGGCCCTGCCCCTGGTGCTGCTGGGCACGTGCTGGTGCCTGCTGAATCTGTAACAGAGGCTGCTGCTAAAATGGCCTCTGCTGATGCTGAAAGTGGGGGCGCTTGGCCGGTCCCACACTGGAACTCGCCCCCATGGTATTACCGCTCCTCTTCGGCTTGAGGCCAAAGTCCTCCTCTGCAATCTGCGCGTCCATCAATATCTGATCGAACGTCGCATCACGGCGACCCGAGGTGCGGGTGCGCACTGCATGAATAAGTCCCCTACGGAACTTATGAGCCTTCTGCCCCTCATCCTGGATCAGATCGGGAGCGAACCTGCTGAGGCGGAAGAACTCTGCTGCATACTCGTCCACCGACGAGTTCCCCTACACTAGACCCACAAACTGGCCCTCCAATGTTGTAAGAGCCACGTCCGGGAAGAACTTCTCCTTGAAGAGCCTCTGGACGTTCTTCCATGTCAGCTCTCTCACCGACGCACGAGGATCCGTGCGGTACCATGTCAGCACGATGTCGAAGAATCGGCTGGCTGCGGCTGAAACCCAAAGTCCTCTAGGAAGCTCTGCTAGCTCCATACTCCGCTGCACGTCCTCTAGCCAATCGTCTGCATAAAGGATGCCCTCCGTGTCCGTGAAGTCCCTGGAGCTCATCTTCCTAAAGTCTAATACTGTCCCTGGCCTAGACTGCTGCTGGTACGGCTGCTGGCCGGTAGGGCCCTGTACCGTACCCGGTGCCACTCTCTCCACGACTGCCAGTGCAAGCTGATGCAAGTTCTCCATGCTCTGCCTTAGCATCTCAATCTGACGGTGTGACGCCTCCGTCTGGCGCTGCGACGCCTCTGCCTGGGCCCGCTGTGTCTCCATCATCTGCTGAAGGAGAAGGAACATGTGGTGTGTATCTGTCGGTATCGTAGGTGGTGGCGGCAGTATCTCTGGAACCACGACCGAAATCCTCTGGGGTGGAGGTGGTAGACCTCCCTGTGCAACTGCCATGGCCTCCGGGATAGTGGAATCACTGGGGGCAGTCTCGTGAACCTCCTTCTCAGCCTGGTCGGATCTCTCGTACAAGCTACTCGATCCAGTGGCCTGCGGGTGCGTCTTCGTCATCCTGGAGACGAATTGAAACAAAGAGATCAATATGGCACATAAGAAGATATTATCAAAGAAGGACGGTTAATTTAATACAAGGAGAGTAATCATGATAATCAAAAGATCGAAATTTTTTCCTAGGTGTGATTGAGAAACTCCTATCATATCCTAGGTCCTACGTCCTAATTGCAGGCTCGTAATTAGTACTCTAAGTCGAGCACCATTACGAGATCGCACTAATTGCGACACATGACCTGCATGGGCCACCACAAAAATGTGTCACGACCCGCACCCTTATGAGGGGTACGAGCACGTGGGTACGTCCAGCCTACACCGCAGTATCGGCGGTAGAACGCTGTATATAACGTCTGTAAATACTACGACTAACAGTATAAAGGTACCTGTACAGTATATACACTCCGAGTGGAGGTGACATAGCAATACAGTCTCAATCACAGAATAAAACTGAGGTAGATAGCACAGAAGGAAACATATGATAGATGAAATATAAAATAAGTCCAGTGTCCAACACAAGCCCAGATATATATACAACATCAGAGGGTATCAAAATATAATATAGAAAGCTACAGTCTGATAGTACTAGCTGGATCGCAGTCCAGGCAAACCCAACTAATCTACACTACTCTGGGAGTGCAAAGTCTAGTGGCTCTACTATAAGGCCACGGTCCTGGACTACTCCATCTAGCTCGAGCCCATAATAGGTCGAGCAGTCCGTCTCAGAATCATCTGTAATATATCAACGGTATCCTGTCAGGAAAATGAGCAAGTACAAGCACTAACAGCAGTTCCATGTGAATTGACAAATTCTATAAGAGACAGTATAATGAAATACAAGACAAAGATATAGGATGACTTGGGAACCATTCGGAAGCTGAGTTACAACCCTTAAACCAAACAAGGACCGGGGTTGTAACCCTTCTTCCGAATAGAACTTAGTCTCCAATCAAGGTACAACATAAAGGCATGTAGAACATGTGAGTAAATGAATATCATAGCATGGTAAGAAAGTACTGAAAGTAGAACTGAGCAGGATATAAGCTACGATAAATAAATATAAAATATGACTTGAATTATTAGAGCGTTATGTGATCGACTTGGGATAAGTGACAAGACAGGCTATCCACTTGGCCCAACAATCACAAGAAAATCTGGGAAGGGTCATGCCGGCCAACCTGGATAGCGAGCACAAGGTAAATAGGATCTCGCTACACCCTACGTGAGGGGAGAGTGGCGTGAGCACAAGAATATAGTGACAGGGTGGCTTGGATCATATAGCCCCTAATAATTCCCCATCCTCGAGTAGTACAATGGATCTGGACATGACACGTCATGGCACGTGATTCCATAAGAGGGTAGCAAGTCCCCTTAGAAATCGGTGTCTATACAAGTACAGGGAACAAGACATGAAGTGTACCAATATACCCATAAATCTAGGAACAACATCTCATGTCATGATCCAACGTATACTAGTCCGTGAACTATCGTGACTGAGAATCAAGTAAGACACTACGACTGAATCGGATATAGCAGATATCAAGACAATGAAAACTATCAGTGAATGTACTCGCCTGCTGTCCTGAGCTGTAGGGTATATTAATGCTCAGAGTGGAAATCAGAGACCTAAAGATGAGATATTGCATGTTAATTTAGGTTTAACAAAGTTATGAATGATTTATAATGAATGATATGAAATCTAGGTCAAACTAGGTCTCACTGAGTCACACTAAGTCCTGTCAAGTCAATCTAGGTCAAATTAAGTCATATCAAGTCAATCTAAGTCAGACTAAGTCAACCCTAGGTCATACCAATCATAGCAAGTCAAAACAAGTCGAAGCAAGTGTCTGTGTGGAAATATAATGTGTATTTTTGTGATGATGTGTGTCTGTGTTTACAATGTATGTGAAATGTAGTGTTCGGAACCATCGATAGTTTCGATTACTGTTGTATGTTTTATCTTGGACAGAAAGAGCAACTGTTCAGGGTGTACTTCTGAGAGCTTCATTTTCACATCCTTCACTCTCTCGGGACGTCGTACAGGATCCCGAGAAGGTGAAGGACGTGAAGAGGAAGCTCTGAGAAGTGCACCCTGAACTGTTGCTCTTTCTATCCAAGATAAAACATAGAACAGTAAGCGAAACTGTCGATGGTTCGAACACTGCACTTCACACACACTGTAAACACAGACACACAGCATAACAAAAATACACATTATATTTTTTTAATTTTTTTTCAGTAGTCTGCGACGGATAGCGACGTATAGCGACGTATGGCGATGGAAAGTGGATGTCGCTATACGTCGCTAATTAGCGACGTTACGTCGCTGTACGTCGCCACCTTGCTGACGTGGCAGGCATGCCACATCATCACGTTAATAGAACTAAACGTCGCTAAGAAGTCGCACTACGTCGCTAAGTTTGCGACGTAAAGTTTTCGTCGCGCTACATCGCTAACTTTGCGACGACCTAGCGACACGGCTGGGACGTCGCAAACAGCGACGTAGGGCGACGAATTTGCCATTTGCGACTAGCTTAAAAGCGACCTTCACTTTACGTCGCTAAAGCCGTCGCCAATTACGATTAGCGACGTAATTGTCATTATTAGCGACGTATCATGACGTCGCTAATTTGCCTTATTTTAGTAGTGTATACATACCCTTAAACCACTCTAACATTTAAGCCAAGTGGCTTTCCCTTAGGAGTTTAACTCCCGACTTCCTAGGGTAGTAGGGTACTAGCCTATACAACCATTACCTACCAAGTTCTTTAGGTAAAGTGGACATCCAGTCCATCTAATGGTCCATGTTTTCCGTTTACCCGTTATCTTGAGTACCGTAGGATACTCAACGATATCGCGTGATACCACTCTCCTAATCCCAAACGAAGTCCCGATTTCAACCTAGGAGCCCACCCACAAACTCTATTTTATATTAGCTAAGTCCCCTTCAAGTTTGGACGCGTTCCGACGCTCCTATCTCAAAATCACCCTTTCACTAAATTCTAATTCACTCAACCACTCATTCACTCACTCAATCTCACTCTCACACACTCTCACCTAGGACTAGTTTAGGGGTTAGTTTAGTGGGTTTTATAGGAATATATATGGAGTATATATAGGTATATATATAGGTATATATGTATATATACATATAGGTATATATGTGGGGGTTTAATGGGGCAAATGGGGGTGCTAAGGCTGCTACTGCTGCTGTTATTGCTGCTTGCTGCTGCTGCTAATGCTGTGTGCTGCTACTGCTGCTATGCAGCTGCTGCTGCTGCTGTTTGGGGGGGGGGGGGGGGGCAGCCCAATCCCCTCCCCCCCCATGGCTGCTGCCATTGCTACCCTTCTTTTTCCCTCTTCTCACGCTCTCTAACTCCCTCTCTTCTCACTTAAAACTCTCTATACCTCCTCTTTAATTCTCTCTAAATCTTCTCTAATTCTCTCTCTCTCTCTCTCTCTCTCTCTCTCTCTCTCTCTCTATATATATATATATATATATATATATATATATATATATACACACACATAAAATCTCTCATCCATTCACCTCTCTATATATATAAACACACACACACACACACTAATATATATAGAGACACACAAATATATATAAACACACACATATATATATACATGAACACACACACACACACACACACACACACATATATATATATATAGACATACTCTCATATATATATATATATATATATATATATATATATATATATATATATATAGAGAGAGAGAGAGAGAGAGAGAGACAGACACACACAAAATATGAATTTAACACTCCACAACACTAACACAAATATGGAATTAGAAGTGCCTAAACCACTTAGAGGCAAAACCTAATTTCTAGGGGTGTCCAAATTGGGAGAAAACTCTAGGACACAACCACAAACCCAAACTCCTCCTAGGACACACCAAAGGGACTCAAACTTGACACAACTAGGGACACAAACACGGAAATAAATCCTACGGGGTCCAAACTAATTTATATGATGAAAAGAATGGAAAAGGGAATAGGTTGTACCTATCGGGAGATTGATCCCAATAGAAAAATCCTCCGACACGGCTCCGACACAATGAATTGTTTAGGACACACCCCCTTCACTTCTTGCTCCCAAAAACTTGTAGAAGCTCCACTTGGAATAGAGGAAGAGTTGGATAGAAAAATATTTGAAAAATGAAACCTATTTGGAGATCAATCCTAAGGATTCCTATTCTTGCTCTCGGAAAGAAAGCTTGGAGAAGAAAGAGATGAAGAAATTTTGAAGTGAATGGAAGAAAGAGGGAGGGTGGTGGCCGGCCCTAATAAAGGGGGTTGGAGCCCATTGGCTAATTACAAGTTTGCCCCTCCTTCATTCCAAATGAAAGTTAAATTCCTATTTGAATTTTGGGGGTTAGTTTAGACTAAATAAAAATCATAATTAAGCCTAAACACTCATGGGGGACTAGTCCAAACTCCTAGATCTAATGTTAAGTTTGGTGGGCCATGGCTAATTAATGTGTTAAACACAACTCAAGTCGAAATTTTTCGGAGTCCCGAATTAAGTCGGAATGCGATGAAATTCGAACCCGACTCCTATAATCATTAAATATTAACATTCATAAAATAAAATTCCCAAAATATTCATAAAATGGAAAATTATCATTTTACTCCTATCTTGGAAAAGTGAGGGTGACACTAAAGTTGGTGGCCTCCCCTACCATTGTGGTGATGGACGGAGGTAGCCAACTTGTAGCCTAGTTTTAGACAATGATGAGGAAGGTGAAACCTTTGAGTCTAAAATGCTATTTCTGTCCCGACAACACAAATGAGGAAGGTGCCCCACGATGAGAACCAAAACTTGATGGCCTCCCCCACCAATTTGGTGATGGATGGAGGTAGCCAAGTTTTTAAGTTGGCGATGATGAGTGGGATGGTGAATCCTTTGAGCCAATTACTTTTTTTCCCAAACTTGTGCTTAAGTTGTTGATATTTTCAGTCTTGTGTTTTAGTTTTTTGTTACTTCCCATATTTGCTTACTGCCCTTTGTGCCCAGTTTGTGTTTTATTTTTTGGTAACTGCAAAGGAGCAGCACTTCAATTTCAGTTTTTGGTTAAAGATGAGTTTTGGTTTTTTGAAATCTTATATGGGCTGTGATGAGTTTCAGTATCTCCTACTGGCCTATGATGACTTGTGTTTCTTTGTGAAACAAATAATGATATTTTGGGCTATGATGACAATGCATAACTTGGTGACTTCAATTTTTCCTGTGATGAGTTTCAGTATCTTCTTCTTCCTTCCAGTTTTTAGTGACTTCAATTTTGGGACAGTTTTGTGTTACTGCAGCATAAGTTGGTCTTATTTTCTTATAATATATGGGCTATGATGAGAATGCATTATGGGCTATGATGACTTGTGTTTCATTGTGAAACAAATAATGGTACATGTTCCCAGCAAATATGATACATGTTCCCAGCAAATATGGTACATGTGTCAATTTTATGTCATTCGGGAATTTTCATTTTTTATATGTTCTTCATAGGATGATATTTTTGGAAGAAGATTTTGCTTCATTCTGAGCCCATAATGTCCTCGTCAACAAGTTTGAATTATTTTCAGTTTTCATACTCTGAGCCATAATGTCCTTGTGAACAAGATTTTGTTTCATTGTATCAAATTGCTGGGAACATGTCATATGGCTGGGAACATTTTCCATTGCTGGGAACATGTAATATTTGCTGGGAACATGTCATATTGCTGGGAACATGTCATCTTGCTGGTTTTCTGTATCATATTTGCAGGGAACATGTATCATATTTGCAGAGAACATGTATCCTATTTGATGGGTTGGCCGGCCCTTTTCATATGCCGCAAATTTTTTGTACAGAGGAATTTTTATTTTTGATATGTTCTTCGTATGATGATATTTTTCGAAGAAGATTTTGCTTCATTCTGAGCCCATAATGTTCTCCTGAACAAGTTTTAATTATTTTCAGTTTTCATACTCTGAGCCCATAATGTCCTTGTGAACAAGATTTTGTTTCATTGTATCATATTGCTGGAACATGTCATATTGCTGGGAACATTTCCCATTGCTGGGAACATGTAATATTTGCTGGGAACATATCATATTGCTGGGAACATGTCATCTTGCTGGGAACATATCATATTTGCTGGAAACATGTATCATATTTGATGGGAACATGTATCATATTCGCTGAGAACATGTAATCTTGCAAAATTATATATCAGTTTGTTGGGAACATGTGTTAATTTCTGGGAACATGTATCATATATGCTGGGAACATGTATCATATATGCTGGGAACATGTCATCTTGCTGCGAACATGTACCATATTTGTTGGGAACATGTATCATATTTGCTGGAAAAATATAATCTTGCAAAATTATATATCAGTTTGCTGAGAACATTTCCCATTGCTGGAAACATGTTTCATACTGTTTTTCGGTTGTGAAACCCTTTCTCTGCTGCCAAATTCAGTTGAAAATGTTAAAAAAAAAATTGTTTTGGTAACCATACCATTCTTCATGAGGGTGATTGTATCACTTGCAATATCCTAACCAAACACACAAAGTCCATCAAAGCCACTTTCAAGTGATCATACAAACTACATTGTAAGTCTCCACTTGCGCCGGGGGGGGGGGGGGGGGGGGGGGGGGGCAAAAACTTTTGCATCCAAACACTTTTTGGAAAGTGGAATGTATTATAACTTAAATGAGTTACACCTTCATGAAACTCCCACTTTCACACTTTCATTCACCTACATCCAACCAAACAGGCCCTAAAGACAGAACTATCTACTTGTAGAATTTGTAGACGATTAGAATGAAAGCAGGAAGCATCAAGGGTCCAAATTAACAAAGGGGCCGAACAAGCCCCGAGAATAGACAAGATTTACATAAATTTACATGTACAGCAATTTCGTACTTTCACTTGGTATATGTCGAGCATAGTATTTACATTTGCCACAAGGTATTTGTATACAAGGCCCTATCAATCAAAACCGTGATAGAATCAATCATCTAGACTTTGGATCTTTACAACTCTATGCAAAACAAATAGTCCACAGTCCAAAGGCACGTACGTAACAAATCATCGAAAAGTAGACAAGTGCTTATCAAATAATCTTCTCGTATATTCTAGAAACTTGTTTTGTGGCTGCAGACTTTGTTTGGCTATCTCAATCAGCCGGCTGCATTCCGTATACAGTTGCTCACTTGCCTGCAAGAAAGACGAATGATTAAGATACATGCAAGATTCGGCATCTTTTATCATCAATAAAGCTCCCCTCTTATGGAGCCAACTACGAGCATGGGCCAGTAATCAAAATTGAGGAGCTTCCGTGAAAATTATTGCATAAATTTTGTTAAGCTATGAAACCGATGACCGTATGGTTGAAGTCGTATTCCACCCTAGAAACTATGGATGAGAGGGGCTTGTCATACTGGGAGGCAACTTGGGAACCAGGGCTAGATCATGCACTTTAGCTTGCAAGCAAGGTAAACTCTCCCATATTCTCCTAGACCAAGAAAGAATCTAGGAGGGGTGATAAGAGACTCGCAATCATATCAACATCAAATAGCTACAGAAAAACGCAATTCCGCAATCCGGTAACAAGTCATATAGAAATCTAAAGCTTACAATTGTAGATCATCAAACTTTAATCAACTCAAAACCAAAAAAAAAAAAGAGTATAGAAGGCATTACTTTATAACAAATGATCATGCAATTGCAGGCTTCAAGCGCCATTGTCCCTCGAATACCCTTGCATAGGTATAGAGATAACTGAACTGTCAGTCTTCAGGAAAGTATGTCCCCACATATTATTATAGACAGCTTACCAAGTGAGGCTCTTGTTCAATGGCATCAAAAAGCTTCTGAAGTGCTATAGAGGATAGGGATAAAAGTCCTTCAAAATAGGATGCATCTCCATAGAATAAGCGGTCATTGCCTAAAATCTGGAAAAGAGTTGAATGAAATTCAACAAACAAAATCTATGACACTTGTGACTGATTATCAAAAAATAGATCTATTCAACCAAAAAAAAAAAAACTTCGAAAGTAGATGTAAAAAAGAACCCAAAAATGAAGTAATACATCATATGCACATACGTCTCTTTCATTATATTATCATCAAAAATGAAACAGGGGTATAGGAACTTGACATATATCCAGAGAGACCATGAATTCATACCAAAACACACAAGGGAAAGGGTTAAGCTGCAGATTGGGGAAGGATCGCAAGTCTGGAGGATGGGTGATATTTATCCGGGATTTGGTGCAAAGCATGTAGGCCTTGGGATTTAAAATGGGCATGTGGAACACATCCCCCAAACAGGTAACAACCGCCTCTCCTACTATCAGCATGCGACCTAAACCTTTTTCAACACATAAATATACTAAAAACTTCCAATGTCAAACATGGAAAGGTATTGCTTTATCTTCTACTGACTAGTAAGTATAAATATCATAAATGATTCCCCCATAGAATAGTCTATTGTAAGTATAAATATCATAAATGATTCCCCCATAGAATCGTATATTGTATCTTATATTAACGTATATAAAGGATTTATTAATGTAAACCTTTACTGTGACTTCTTTCCTTCAAAGTTACAAAAAAGAAGAAGAAAAGAATCTACATGCTTTGTGCTATCCGCAATAAGGGGGCGTTTGGTTCAAGTTTTTGTGGGAATGGATTTTGAATTCCTTACCCATGTTTGGTATGTTTAGGATTGGGAATGAGGAGGGAATAGGAGGGGCTTAGGGTGGAAAGCTATTCCCATTGACTTGGGAAAGCTATTCCCAAGCCCCCCCTAGGGAATAGATTTGCTTTCCTAGGAATGATGTTTGGCTATTTTGTTTGGACGGTTATACCCTCTCTTTATTTTCAAATTTTCAACTTCTATCCCAAACATGTGAATCATTATGAAATTAATGAAAGGGTATTAAAGGAAAACTAAATTAATTAATATTTCTATCCTTTTGTAAACCAAAAATGGAGATGGAAATTTTTAAAATTTTGAACTACATATTCCCAACCTAACCAAACATGGGTATGGGAATGTTGAATTCCTTTCCCATGGGAAGGGAATTGAAAACCTATTCCTAGGAATACAAAAACTTGATCCAAACGAGCCCTAAAGGTGTGGCCATTATTTCTGGGGACACATCCAAGACGAGTCCTGGTATACAGAGACAGTATGAAAGTGTAGATACATGTGACAAGTGTTTGACGCGTCTGAGGAACGTACAAAGTGACTTAGTTTCTAACATGTAGGCGACCATAGACACAACTAACAGAAGTGTCTATGCTACATAGTTCCTCCTTTGGTTGTCAGAATTTTTTGGGAAAATCGATAAAAAAGTTCGTTTTTTCTCAAGTATGACTGTTATATAAATGATAGACGGTGGAGCACTCCCTCTTTCTATGTGCAACATTGTGGATGTTGAAGCGCAAGACTATGCTCAGGACAGCAAGCAAACGTCGTTGCACAGGAACTTTTATGTGAACACTATTTTGCGCCTGGCTTGACAACCAAGTTGTGCACATGTGCTCACTGAGAAACAAATCCCAAGTCCCAACATGACCCAACTAAAATCATTAATAAAGTCAAATCCAACCATTATGTCCTAATGACATCCAAACCAGACCTGACTTATAATAATAACCAATCCCTTAACAACCAACATAACCAACTTTGCAAAAATCTAGGGAAAGAGACGAAAGCAGCAGACTCTTACACTCCTTGCTATGGACAATGGTGATGGGTGGTAGGTCCCTCCGACATATTCTCCTTAGTTCTCCTTGCTCTTTTTTTTTTTCTTTTCTCCTTAGACTAAGTAATAACCTGAGACTGGAAAAAGTAAAGCTCTTGGCATGGCACAAAAAGAGGGACTAAAGATGAATCATTATAAACCATAAGTCTGACAGGTACTGGAAAAACCCATGTTATACCACTTAAATTCGAAGAATTTCTTGCATACCTTGCACGATAACTTTATACTCCATCACATAAACTTGACAGTAAACAAGGGTCCAAAATCCGATAACCAAACTGAAATAAATTTAGAAATTTAGGGGCTGTTTGGTACGCATATTGTGATTTTCCCGAGGATTTCATATCCCTGGGAATAATATTCTCGGACATCAAATTTCCGGATATTTAGTTTTACTGTGTTTGGTATAACATAGTATTCCTGGAGTCTTGTCTTTGATATTATAAATAAATTGATGGGAATATAATATTTTCGAGCATATTTCCTTAATTGCCATCTTACAAAGTTTGTATTATAATAATCAAATCGAGTTGGGTAGAGTTTGAGTATAATTGAATCGTGTAAGGTTTGGTCAAGTTAGGTTCTCGTATGGTTTTGGCCAAGTCGGGTTAGGTTTGGGTCGAGCTGGGTCGGATAGGAACAAGTTCTTGACGGGTCCGGGTACGTCAATCAGGTTTGGTGCATTTCAATCCAACTTGGGTCAGGTGAGGTTTGGGCCTAAGTTGAGTTTGAGTCGGGTCCGGGTCAGATTTTGGTAGAGTGGGTTGGGTTCAGGTTCAAGTTAGGTTTGGGTCCATGTGTTGATCAGGGGTAGTTTGGTGAATTTAGAAAATCTCATTATTCCAGTCAGGTGGGAGTAACGAATTACCCACCTCACCATGAGAATAGTATTTATCCCCTATGATGGGAATATGATGTCCAAGGGTATACGTTATTCCCACAAATTCTTGATTTGACTTATGCCAAACGCAGTAATATGGATGGCAATAATATGTTTACATCTGTATTACCTCGTACCAAACGGCTCCATAGGGGTTGGATTCCTAGAGTAGACCAAAAATCCTTAACGATTAGGGATTGGATCCTCCTCTGATTTGACTGTCCTGACCCAAACATGAAACCAAAAAACTTTATAGGCTACGGTTTGGATATTACATAAAACTGACCTTTCGACACCCCTGGATACCATACATGTAAAGAAGAGATGACACATAGAACAGACAATATATAGGCCTAAAAACGGAACAGATCACCACATCCTTTTATGATAAAAAGGAGTGAACCAGAAAATGACATCCATTGTGATAAAAAAAAAAAGTTGAAACATGACGGTATTAACATGACTTGATACCAAGAACTGACACGGTCGTTGCTCACATGATATACCATATCTATATGGGATGGTGAAAGGTAGATGAATAATCAGAAAGATGGATTTATATATGCACAATTCGACATTTATCTTTGTACAGCCTTACAGGTATTCCTAAGGAACAAATAGAGTCAGAACACATTCCAATCTCATAGAACTACATAATACCTCCTCATTGCTCGCATGGTAGGGAAGCTTATTTTGAGATAGACTTGCTGATAAATAGATAACTGAACAAAGTATCTTCAATTTGGTTCTCGGGGATATCCTATAACAAAGTCACCGAGTTACATACTTTCTCTATTGAGAAATAAAAAGTGTCATTTTGAACTGTTAACTGAAGCTTACACTGACAGACAATCCACAACGGATATCAGGTTATGTGGCATGTCAATCTTTCCTTCTTCAGGAATACCTGCACAGATCAGAGAGAGTAAATATTTGACATTAGAATCTTGCTGTGTTGAACCCTGATAAAGGTTGTGTTCCAATAACATCATCTTGAGCTTCAATTGAGGTGATCCCAATATCATTTAAGCTTTTTTTTTCCTACTAGGGGCAATACAATTTCATCTGTTTACATCAACCAAATTTAGATTGCAATGGTATATTGCAATAGATACTAGAAGATAGTGAGCCATCAAAACAAAAAGTAAAAGTCATTACTGGCATGCTTTTAGGTGAACTTCTTGCTAAATCTTTACCATTGTTCTTGGCAGCATGAATGGCTTAAGCTGCCGAACTATGCATTATTAGGCGTGTAACACTTTCTTTTTCGAATACTGAATCAAAAGAGAAGTGGACATCCTACACATATTGCTGATCATACCTCTTAAACAATAAATGGCTTATCATTACTACTTACATTAGTTGAACGAAAAGAAGCAGATGGGGTCCTACTCCAACAAGGCTAATAGAAAGGATTCTCAACAACCGACCCTCAAGCACAGCTCCTAACAGCAGGACCATTTACATTCCCATGAGAGAAGAGAGACGAACAATTCCATTAACGGTAAGTTTCCATTTTCTCACTCAAGTTAGGGGTTTGTGGATTTTTTTCCATTCGGACCGGTACTCTGATCCCGATTAATAGGATGCAAACTCTACTCGTTTGGGGACATGAGAATCGGGTTTGGGGGGGTATAACATACTGTTACATCAAAAATATTATTAACAGTAACATATACAGTGTACGTTTGAATCCTGCTGCATAATTAAAATAGAGAGAGAGAGACTGTGTGTGTGAGAGAGAGAGTCATTGAAAAGAAACCAAGTTCCCAAAAATAATCATTAATTTCTCTTATATTATGAAAAATTGAGTCATTGAAAAGAAAAAAGTTCCCAAAAAAATCCTGCCGCATAATTAAAACAGAGATAGAGTGAGTGAGTCATTGAAAAGAAACCAAGTTCCCAAAAAAGAACAGTACTTTCTCTTATATTCTGAAAAATTGAGTCATCAAGAAGAAACAATTTCCCCACCAAAAAAAATTCAGAGTAATGGAAGAGAATGAGTACGAGAGACTCGGAGAAAAACGGAGAGAGACTGTGTCATGCGCCGCGTTTATTCGTTGACCCTCCATCGTCGTCAGTCGATATCGTCAGTCGATTAAGTTTCCTCTCCGTTTCTCTCCAACTTTATTTTTATTTGGAATGGAGAGAGATCATCCAAACCTGACTGTTTTTCCGCTTCAAAAACTGTGACATTCCCTCTTCGTTTAGTTTTTTTTTTAAATCTTACAGGCTTTTCCGAGATGTGCCCGCCTACGCCAGCTCACCTATGTCTACGTCGTCAAACGTCGTTGACCGCCTACTCCACTGCCAATGACAAAAATGGTGCTGAAAGTGACCGCCTACTTCACCGCCAACGGCGGTGCGGACAACGGTCGCTTCGCACTTAGGCGGCCGCCTCGACCGTCATTTAGAACATTGTCTGTACTCGAGACCCGACTAGGCGTCGACGTCGGAGGCAAAAAAAAAAAAGAAGATAGATCAATTCTAGGATTTTGGCATCGCACCATACAATACAAACTCGAAAGTAAATTCTCTCGATTCATTCTTCAATTCTTCCATTAATAACTTTTGAACTTACAAACTATTTTTAGACTCTCAAGAAATCAGAAGAATATAAAGTCAATCTCTAAACTAAAGGTTTATCCCTAAGATAATTAAAATTCCTAACCAACTCAAAGAAAATAATATCAATCTGATCTATGAATCAGACTCGGGTGCTGGTCCATGGATGATCTCATATAATTCTCCTCTGCTTCAAAAATTTCACCTCTAGATGAATCATGTAAACGTGAAGTCCAAGAATTATGCTCATGCGGATGCGCTCCAAATCAACCATGGTGGAGGGCTCTATTTTGGCAGACTAGTCAATTTTGAGGCTCCTGAAAAACCGATGAACTCCCACGACGTACCAGGAGTAGTGGAGATGAAAGAAGCATGATATCCAGTAGGGACATAACATCAAATACCCCCAACAACCGATGGCTGTCTCAATGCGTCATAATGTATGGACAAGTTCAGTAAAAAAAAAGATATGTCCGCAAAATGATCATCCCTACAATCAATCTTTATTTCCTACAAACTTTTACAATTATTCGTAACAAGCATATAATAGAAATAGTTTATAAGCATGATTATTGGAACAAGTTAAAAATATTTAGAAGATCTAATAGGTTCTTTAAATTCATTGGATTTATTAATAACCTATTAATTCTCCTTATATAAAGGTCAAATTTTATTAACGATTTAATCCTAAACCTAGTATTAGACATGGACCAAACTGGTGACTCAATTATGATAGGCTCGGTAGGTTCTACTAATGGATTCAAGGATATAGGATAATTGTTGGCAATATAGTTTTTACCCTAATATAGTCGAGAAATTCATCGAACGACTTTTTTTTATGCCGGCACGTATATCAGTGATCATCTATCTTATCAATTTAGCATCGATTATAACACAAATTGTTACAAAGAATTTTATGGGTCTTACCTAAGTATAAAAATATTTCTTAACCAGGGGTCTAGTATCAATTTGACGTAAGACCCAGGGAAAATAAGTTTAGTAAGAAATAGGAATTTAGGGATTTGGAAAAAAAATTGCGGAATTTAGGGATTTGGAAAAAAAATTGCGTACGGAAGGTTTTCAAGATCTGTGAAAAATTAACTACTATTTATCACAAATAATTTTAATAGAAAAGTAAAAAATAACAATCGAGTTGTAAATAATGACGTGTGGGTGACGTCGGATCTCGATGCTGAATTTTTGTTCTCGAGATCCAACTAAGTGACGACTCTGGAGACGGAGAAGACAAGATAGATCCGCTCTAGAATTTTATAGTAGCACCAAACAAATTCAAAAGCAGATTTATCTCAATTCATTCTTTCATTCTCAATTAATAATTTATGAACTTACATACTACTTATAGACTCAAGAAATCAGAAATAGATAAAGCCAATCTTTAAATGCTTATCCCTGAGATAATTAAAATCTCTAACCAACTCAAAGTGATAAATTCCTCTTATTTAGGATAATCATAACAAACAAAAATATAAACTGAAAATTTTAAGAAAATAATATTAATTTGACCTATGGATTGGACTCGGATTCGGATCCATAGATGTTCCCGTAAAACATATGCAAGCCATTAGAGAAATATGGAAAAGTAATTTAGCTTGGTCAATGGTATATGTTCACAATAGTTTGAACCATTAAATCCTCCTTATCATCTTCCCCTTCTTTTTAGTGACTTTCTAACTCAAGATGAAAAATTGAGGCCAACTCCTCTAGAGCATGAACTTTAATACGCATCACCAGTAATATTGGTCTTTCTATTGATAATTACTCTTCTATGAGTTATGATCCTTTTGTCAATATTCCTTGACTGCATAAGATAGCATCATGTTAGTAGGCAGTCATAAAGTTCTTGTAACTAGCACGTTATTATGGGGATCCTTTTCATAAAAAAAAGATGGGCACCACCACTGACCTCATTATGATTATAGAAGGCATACCTAAGAATTATGATGAAAACATGATATTTTTACATACCTCTAGTCCTAGTGGCTCCTTTAACTACTACTTTATCGCTCATTCTCACTGGAGCATAGTTCACAGTATCGGCCGATACCAATACAATTTGGCATGCCCCGATCCGATATTGACTGATACCCGATACTGACCGATACCGACATTAGGAGTTTCTTTTCCGGTCAATTCGGCAAAGAAAATTGAACGAAAAAAAAAACCAATCAGCAAGGGTGTAAAAGCATAGAAAGGTTATAAAAGCATGTAAAAGAAGAAAATTTATCTATCGTATGTAAATCAATCGATAATGGTGACTACTATTTCATTCAATTTCAAAACTACTAAGAAACAACACTGAAAATACTAAAATTATGTCTAAATGTATAAAATATATTTTCTAAAATGTTAATAATTTATTAATAATTATTTGCTTTCCAATACCAAAAAAATCTGATACTCCGATCCGAAACCTCCGATACCGCCGATACCGCCGATCCCGATACTTCAAACCTTGAACTGGAATATCTATTGGTCTACGTTGTATATGTCCAAAACGTTAGTAAACTACAAGTATGAATAAAATAAGAGTACAAAATTATGATCATTGTGGAACATAATACATTCATGAGGGTTTTGTTTTCTCTATCTTGATGAGTAAGTCAGTCTTCCAGACTTGCAATGATAGTGTTGTATTTGCGAAAGAATATTAACATGTACTGCTACTTTGTTGAGTAGATATGCATCAGTTACCAATACTCCTTAGGTACATGTGGCTACATACCACATAAGTACCACTATTTCTATTTATATCTATTTTCAATTTTAATTTTGGGTACTTCATGGATACTTTGGTAACATGTGGGTATTTTCTAGTGTGTCATTGGACCTATCTTCTGAAATTCAGCTTTGGTACGTATCTTTTAGATATTAAACTTTCTTAATTTTTATACATAAATTAACATAGTTTTCAGACTAAAAGTCATTGATAATGATGATTAGTCTTCTCTTATCAGAATAGATCGGCTATGGAGCGTAAGAAAACTCCATACAAGATTCGACAAAGTATATAACCCGTTCTCGACTTGACATCAACCCTCTAAGTTGGTGCCAACTTCCTAGCCAAGGTTGATATGAGCATGAAAGAGCCATGCCATAGAACCTATGTGGCCCAGTTGGTAGGTAGGTAGTTATACCTACTTTTTCAATTGCAGTTTAAACTCATGCAATCAAGGAGCACCCTCCAAGTTCCTCTATACTAAAAGGCACTGATAATATGGTGAAGAAATTTAAGTCTTATCTTTTACAGTTTTACTTGTAAAACAATGAAGATGCATTACTAGTCGTTGGTATCATACCCAGCGTATTGGGAACTCGTACCAGTATATGCTTCATAGGGAAAAAAGAAAGGCAGTTACCTGGTATCATAAGCAGTACACTGCACAATTTGCATATTAATGGTGAGATCTGATCTACATCAACTAATTTGTGTATTTCTGCATAAATAAATAATATATGTTAGCCTGCTAATCCACTGGAAATATCACAATCAAACAATATTATGGTAACTTGTTCAGGAAAAGTACCAAAAGTATAAGCCTTTGGTAGTTTCACAAAGGATAAGTCTAGGAAGTATAACAGTCTGTGCTCAAGCATAAGTCCACTGATGCAGACTAATCCAAGGAACCTTCTAAAATGCTATACATATGCAAAAAATAAAGACCTTAGAGCTAAGCATAGGATCTTTAGGCTGTTGCACAAATATGCAATCTACGGACAGAAATCAACCTAAGAAAATGCATAGCCATGCGATACTTCATGAGGTGATAAGCTGAAATATCATCATGCTAATATGTTCAGCCTTATACATAAATCATTGTCTTATTTGGCATCTATGGTTCAAAGCTCCTCAAGACTGAATGTGCTGAATGGCTTTTAGAACAATCTAATTGTTAATGCAAGTAATTGTTGGCCCACTAGTCATGACCATACCTGATTTTGATAATCAACGTCAACTTTGGTCGATACGTAAAATATACACAGCTACATGTATCAAGTCAGAATGTCTGCACCTACATTTTCAAACATCTCATTCATTTTCTCTTCTCTCTATTCCTTAAGTGCTTTCTACGAGCTATACACTTTCATATTTAGCCTATACTACTCTTAGCCAAGTTAGTATCAGTAGTTCAATCTAGAGTTTGGTTTAAAGAGTTGTATCGGAGGCTATCTCAAAAAAATGGTCCCGTTTTCAAACGCCTTCAGGACTCGGTCGTGCACTCGTCGCCAAGCACGGTGTTGTTGAAGTTGGCCGTGCACTTGCCCCCAAGCACGGTGTTGTAAGAGTTGCAACCACTCAGTTAAAACTTGTGCCATAGTGGATTAACATCGAGCAAAAGTACACGAGACTGGATTAGTCCTCCACGAGGGATACCAGTATATATCGCTGTGTTACTAAGTTTGATTCTACTTAACTCTTTATTTTTATTGCAATTCATATACTGATATTCATCTGCTCTTACCAGTATTTGATTAGCCATATTAAATAGTTTTTAAATTGTGAAATTTATTCCGCTGCACGCACACAGTCTATTCAACCCCCCTTTAGAGGTGCTCAACGGTCCTACAGTAATGAATGTGTAAAATGTTGTAGAAATTAAATAAATCTAGCGACAGTTTAAGTGAAAGACATTGTCACTCAATACCATTGATGACATGAAATAAACGGACTCAAAATAAGTGCCTACAGATTTTATTCTGTGCAGGCATAGGCAGAAAACACTTGCTGGAGTATCTGGAAAGCAAACGATACTGCTTTGGTGAATAACAAAGAATTGGTTTCAGCAGTCTAGAGTGCAAAGGAAATAAAAGATTGTTTGGCTTTTGATGGAATTTGAGAAATAACAATTTTACCAGAATTTGCTTATTGATATCATACTGGAATTACAGTGACATTTTTCCTACGTCTCACACCATCTCATGGATAATGACTCATGAGAGAAAATACAATAGAGATAATTATCTCTTCCTTATTCATTGGCACATTTCAAGAGAGTTTTATCCATAGTTACAACACTCCAGCAATAACTAATCTTATCCACTGATTAACCACCAAAAACTTTAAAACTTTAAAACAAGTCCCTCTAGTGATAAATAAAATAGCAACAAGTCCCCACAACTAAAATATTTATTCCTAATGATACTCTATACAACCCCAAACCCAAGAAGGATTGGATCTCGAAGATTGCAACTTCTGTAGCTAATCCTTTTATATAACCATCAAAGAAATCTGGCTTTATTTTTCAATATGTAGCAGAGCAGTTATATGATATAATATTTCAACTATATTTAGCACCTAACCATTTATTGCCAACATACATAATCCACATCCTCAAACATATATTCTATCCATAGAATCCAAACATTCAACCTCACACGTAATCACATCCAAAAGGTCGTCTTCTAAAACTTCACTACATGTTTAACCATGCCATATACATTCAAATTTGCCATATCCCTTGTACACCATAGGACTTTTCTACCAATCTTACTCATAGCTTTTATACTGCAACACATAACAGAAGAATCCACAAACGGATAAAGAAACACTCCAGATAATCTATAAACTCCATCCAAATGATCGGATGCTTCTTAGTACGCCATTACTAGCCTTTAAGTTTAAAGCCATGAAGATGCTTATACCCTACTATAACTTGTTGAGAACAGCACACACAAGCATGGATAAACACTGCTCAGTCATATATGAATAGTATTAGAAGCTATGGAAAAGAAACCTATTTTTCATTTTAGTTTACCTAAATTTATGCATTAGCAAGTTCTGCAAAATATATGCTATTGCAAATGAACATGACCCAAGTTTATAACATTTCCACCAAGGACAACCCTATACCCACATGTACATGTATATATCATGATTATTATCCAAGACACCTCTCATCAGAATCAAGTTGGGAATGGAGCATGAGCTTGAGCCTAACATCAACCTTTTGATCATCATCACTAAAATCATTCAAGCCTTTCCTCCCATCAGAATAAGGTTATCTGTGGAGCATGGCAACTCCATAGAAGAACTGACCAAGTTTGAAACCGGTTGCCAGTCTGACCCCAATCATATGTGCTGGTAACAAATTCCTGGCCAAGATAACTCCACACAAAAGAGGGCTTGCCTTAAAACATATAAACCTGTTTGATGGGTACACAAACCTATCTTCTCAGTCATGCAGTTAAGCTCATGTGACGAAGGAACACCTTCCAACATGCCCTATACTAGAAAGGCTAGACAAATGGGTAAGATAATTTTTGTTATGGCCTTATGGGTAATTGCATTCATCCTTTGGCACATTAAGCCAACAAGCAAACACGAAATTATGTCAACCCTATGAGCTGATGCAGAATTCCTAGAGAAGGTAGCTATGGGCAAGAATGGGCCATGCCATAAAAACTAAAGGCATTATTTTTCTCGTCTTGGAAAGACATAGATCTTTGTATATCATCTCTTTTACGGTTTTACCTCAAGCAGCGTAGAGGATGTAATAAATCTAATTGTTTGCAATTTGATTTGTCTTCCTATTAACATACCCAAAGATATTTCTGTTACAAATCTAGTCATGTAACTTATGGATTCATGATGATTCCACACGCCAACTAAAAGTCTAAAGATAGAATTTTGTAGATAGTAAGCTCGTGGAGACGAATAAGATTTGTCAATCTGCTTTATAAATTGAATAATTTAAATATATTTAGCTTCGCAAGAAAAGAGTAACCACATAACTTCTTTGCATGTTACAAAAGCAAATTAAGTTTGGGCAATCTTAAGATAGATAGGATACTTCACCCCTCCACACATGAGGATAGGGTCGGTCCTTCACTTGCGGATCGATCGTTCATGAGTCGAACACGCTCTCTTGCCACGCCTTTCACTCGTTCGAGATAAACAGGATACCTGGATACTTCACCCTTCTAGTCCTAGACGAGACAAGTGCTCATTTGTCTTTGGCACTAATTTGGACACAAACTTGTCCGCACCTATATATGGTTATAAAATATGTAGAAGACCGATGCCTTTTTTTCCTTTTGAGATCAAACATATGCCTGTTTTTAGCAAATGTAATATTTTAATTTAATTTTCCCTTCAGTTTTCCCTTCCGGTTCTTTGGTACACAAACTCAATCACATAGAAAATGTATATTTACAAAGAGCAGCATATACATATATAGCCATGTCCTTATGTTTAGATTCCTGAGAGTCGTCATGAAAGACACCCATGTTTGTTATAGAAATACAATCTAATGTCGGTGTCCACCTAAAGTTGGTGTAGTGACATTTTCTGATAAGATGTACATTGAGCTTGAAATAAAGCCTAACTAAATGTGCATAATCCTCAGTTGAACTACAAGTCATGCCAAGGGATATTTAGGTTTAAGATTTACAATTATGGCTTACTTTGTATGTTGTCCTAATGAAATATGATAATCCTAGTCCTATAATCTACAAGTGGTTTGCAATATGTTTCTTCGCATTTTAAGCAAGTTTTTCAGGGTATAGTCTAGTGTTCCAGTCTGACAATCAGTTTCGTGAGTTTTCATGGCGAAGCAGTAAATGATTAAGGCTTACTGCATACCTCAACTCCACTTTGTATGGTGGCATACTTCTGCCTCATAGTTTCATGCTATATGGATTTCGAACTTATCCGGGGCATGCTTCAACCTAGGGTTTGGTCGTCACAATATTGTTGAACAGTATCCCAATTTCCAGGATAAGGGGACCATGAGCACAAGAAAAGAATTGATAATTAATGGCTCCCGGTATTGCATTTCATTTAGAAAAGAAAGTGGTTAAGGTCGATTCAAAATGCAACATTATTAAAAAGATTCCAAGGAATAAAGTATAAGGTCAAAAAGCAATCAATCTTCTATATCTTTTGTCTCATTAGTAACTTGACAACCAGCTCAGATGTAGGTTGGATGTGTTTGGAATAAATACAACTGAAAAAACTTCCGAAGGTAACTTTAGTAGTCAATCCGCCAAGGACAGACTACATAGCTGGTCAATCCCCATCCCATCCCCACCTGCCCACATGTACACGGTCAAAAAATACAAGAATGGGACTTGGGACCTTCCATTCGTAAGGCAGGCTCCCAACCACCCAGGGGTGCCCCTTTGGTAGAAAAAACTATACTTATTTTATGCCCATGAATAATTTTTAAGCATTTACTGATATTAAGTTGCTCTAATAACTAGATCTTTTAGGTAATAGTGGGATCAAAGCAGTAGGATTTCCAAAGTCCGAATTTCTACCTAGTAAAAAGCAATCCAGCTTCGAGTAATCAGGTAGATGAATCATAGGGGTGGCAAATTTTTACCTTACATGACCAGACGTTTTTCTGACATCATTGTCATGTAACCTTCATTTATAAAATGGGTTTAGGCTGTGTAGCACTACCTAAAACTTAGAATCAGTTATAAAATACTAGCCAAATAAGAAAAAAGAGGGTCTTACAGCAAAACCTAAAGAACAGTTGATTCATAGAGAAAATACCTTATTAGTCATGCAATTTAAGCCACATCAAACAAACAAGATTCCTCAAAAGTTTTCCTAGACAGCCCACAAGAGGAATGATAATTTGATCTGTAACCCTTGAATCCATCTTGATGGCAATTTATTCAAGCTAAAAGACCAAAGTGGAAATGAAACAATTCCAGTGTAATTGTACAATGTAATAGTCACAAGTCGGTCATTAGCTGAGAATGATAACCAATTAAAGTGTTTGGAAAAACTTATCACCCTTAGCTAATAAAAACTGTGAAAATTAAGTTTGAGGTGGTCGACCCAGTAAATGCAGATAAATTAAATTCCGGCTGCTATAGACAAATTTCACAGCTGCCAAATGAGATACTGTCATTGAGCTATTTAAAATTTTAAACGTGCTTTCTTGATCCACAATTTTTTTTACTGGATCAGGTGCTACTACAATATGATATAATTATATACATTATATAAGACCTCACACTAATGAAAGAAACAAACCTACTGTCGTGCTTACGCATTCCAAACAGCTGATTGCTGAAGTAAGAAGTCCCTCTGCATGAGAAACCAAACCTCCAAGTAACGCAACCTAACAAACCAGAAAACGTAAAAATTGTTAAGAAACAAGGACAGATTAATTAGAAGCTTTTTATGTAATTAGGAAATAAAATAACCTCAGCGGTCTCAATGTAAAGATTCATGCGCCTTGCAGTGGAGGAAATGGATGGGATTGTGACTTCATTGAAAGCCATACACGCTTTAAGAAAATTCAAACACTTAGTCATGCTTTTAACTGCTTTAACTGCTAGACTGTTACTCAAGTGGACAAGAGTGTCCTGCAAACAGAACCACCTTTAGATAATTTTCAATCAAATTATTAAGGTACAACAGCTCATAATCCAAGGACACTTGAAGTGGATGTACAAACATGAACCTCGTAGCTTATTTAAGCATATTTGATTATTAAAGCTTCAGGAAACTCATCCAAGGACCCTTAAAGGAAGAAAATTGCATATAGCAAGGTTTAACAGACAGCATCTAATTCATATCATTTGGTATTATTAGAGAACTTCTTCCAAAACCTTAAGCTAGAAGGTACTGGGCTGAAAATGTACGGCAAGCCTGCTTAATTCTCCCCTTATGTGGGTGATGAGGGCCTGAACTATACAGGCCAGCAATGTGCACGTGGTAAATTCTCCAGAAGAAATATAAGGCCAGTGAAATGAATATGTAAGTGATGCAAATACAAATTTACATCTAATAATTTTAAGCCGAGCACTTGATGCCCTTATACTGTCATACAGGCACTTCACCCAAAAACTTGAAATCAAAGATTGTGGTGCGGTAATGTCCACCAAGCCGATGGACCCTCAGTCTTTAAAACTTTTTTTACGGTATAGACTCCTATATTTTCCATATCCCCCCCAACCACCACCACCACACACACACACCCCCACACCCGCACGCACGTGCGCGCCAAAAGTTCTTCCAACGAGGTTCCTCTCCACCTATGCATCCTTACTGGAGATCAATATATTTTCAAGTTGAAATAATCAAAATTATACTGAAACTAAGTAGTCACCTGAAGGCTACTACATCGGAAGGCTTCCTAAATAAAGTTCTAAAAGTTTGGATTAAAACCTAAAGTACACAAGTCACTTTAAGGTTTCCGAGTTTTGGAACGATATGAGATAGTATATAGCTGCTTGGGCTACGAAACCTGGTATTGGCGCCTGTCCTAACCACTACCATTGCCTCATGTGGAGTGGCTTACTTCACTGGTAGGGGAAAGCAAGACCGGAAACTAAGTCTAACCAATTGTTGGCAAATTCAATGCTATCTCTTACTGACTCGTGAATATACTGAAGAAAATAAGTATTAATCTCATACTTGGACCAGAAAGTGTGTATCTAGCCATCTTGTTCATTCTAGTTCATACTGACAGACAATATGCAGTTTATGTATATTATTAAGCTTTTCTACATCTTCTCAGGTCTTTAAAGGATTTGTCTATATACACTTGTTTAGATACGGGTTGCCCCGTTTGTAGGGCACCATACAATAAATCTGGAACTGGTAAGGTACAGCTAGAATGACATCAGACTTTAAACTTACTCCAAGAGGATTTGGAAATATGTGGAAGGAGACCTTTATTAGTGTAATTTCCCTCAAGGTGGTCAAATTAGAAGAAACTAAAAAAATTCAGAGCATGACAATGGTTAAGTTCAAGAACTCAAGTTGATCTCAACAATAAAGAGATTTGTCTTTTCATCAGATAGCTTTTAACATGCCATAAGTTGTATTTAGCTTTTTTCAAATCATTATCCTAAATTAAATCCCTGATTCAGCATCTAACTTCACCAAGCAACATGTTTGAAGATTGATCTGGTGGAGGAAGGTCAGAAGAGGAAGTTTCAAAGCTATACAAAAGGATACATAAATTATTATACAAGCCATAGACTCAAATACAACATCACACCGTGTACATGTATTACATACCTTAAGCTCATTAATGCGACCAAAAGCTGCACGACATTCAATTAGAAATGTTAAATGATGTTCTCTTTCAGCTCCAAAGTCAACCTAGAATGGATGAAGATACCTTCTTAGTTCATATGTTCATTTCCAAGGTAAAGATTCTTCTAGCAAACTTTTTATGCAATGAGATTCAATACTGAGTTTCCTTACCTTCTGAACAAAACTAGTAATCAGGTGTGCCTTCAGTTGGCAATCATCATTCGTATATGAGATATCAATGCTATCATTTAGGGCTTGAGAAATTTCAAAGAGCAACTGTATGGTTGTGGGATCTGATATATAATGAGTCCTGTAGAATGTGATTAAAAAAAATCATGAATACATGGTGACAAATTTTGTATTAAAATCACATGCAGTTCATTCCAACTGCAAATCCAAACGATGCAATATAATTCTCATTTTGCAACTCGTATATTCTGATCTTAAAGAAAGCTAAGGTTAAAGTTACATGCAAAATACTACTTAGTCAAGACACTCACATGAAAATCTTAACCAGATTTTTTTGACAGATTAGACTAAATACCAAAGCAGCCTGATAAGCTTAGTTTCAGCCAAGTTTTGATCACTGGAAAAGGGAAAATTCAGGAATATGAATAATAAGATGGGAAAAAAAGGAAAGGAAAAGGCTAGCAAATAAAACAATTTTACCAAATTTTGGTTAAATTCCCATTTCACTATCACACACTGCTACAACAATCACCCCCCACATACTGCCAGAAGTCATCATGTCCAATCTGACCTACAAAACTCGTTAATAACTTAATACTCTCAATCCTAAAACTGGATGCATTCTTTGCTTCCTCTCTTCTTATTGGGTGGTTGTTTTGCCTTAGGGAAGGGGCATGATCAGGGTTACCGGATTCTACGGCCCCCATGTGTTCCATGAACCCGATTCATGACGCAAATAGTGGGGTCATGTCCCGTACGTAAGGAATCACAGTACCAGGTCCAAACTTAGAGAAAATCCACAACATCTTAACTCGGAAAAAGGGAACTTACCATAAATGGAAAGGGTTCTTAACTTCCCATCTCCCTGCTCTCATGGTAATGTAAATGGTTCCTCTATTAAAAGCTTTTTGTTCATAACTCTTTCCATCAGCTCTCGTCAATAGGACCCATTCACATCCATCTGGACTAAGAGTTTGACAACCTTACATTCACTATGGCCCTCTTAATGTGGAATTGAATAACTCCATCCAAAGAAAGATAAAGGCTTTATGAAGTATCGTGTATATTCCAGCACCATGCACCTTGAACCTGCTCTAAATCACTCTCGAGTCCTGACTGAAGGCTTTAGTGTACAGGCAATTTATTTTATAAGATCAAGGATAGCCTTTATCCCAAATTTTTGCAGTCGGCTGTTTGAATCCTTTTCTTCCATTCAGCTCATCCATCTTAGCATTCTCTTTTCTGCTACACTAATTTTCTGGACATGTTTGCCCAACACTATGATTCATAAAGCAAGGTTGGTCGTATAGCCATCTTATAAAATTTTCCTTTCAACTTCAAAGGTATCTTCCGATCACATAGTATTCCAAATGCACTCCTTCATTTCAATCATCTTGTTTTAATTCTATGCACAGCATCCTCCTCAATCTCAACATGAAGAATGATGAATGATTGATCCTAAATAATGAAAACTGTCACTCTTGGATCAAATTTATTCGCAAGATATGGTATTTTTGTATTGGTAAAACAATGAAAGCATTTGTTCCCCGCTAATTCCTAAACCCGAACGGCAAAGTATTGCCATAAATGTGCAATGTATACACAGTTTTATCCTTCATATATGTCATTAAGTTTAGCTGCAAATGATCAAGAATGATCTCCTAAAAAATAGGCATTTATTACATTTTAATACGGCAACTAATGGAAGTCACAGAAAATAAATTTAACTCATCTCAATAAGAATATATGAAATAGAACTGTTAGAGCTTATATGGGTAGAACAAGCCAACATATTCAAGCTACCTTGTTGCCTTCCTAAGTATTTGCATATCAACCATGTTGCGAGAGCTTCCACGCAGAACTTCAAGAATGTTCATAAAATGATTCTACACAAGAGCAACAATATTAAATCACTCTCTGGTGCTCCCACTCATAAATGCAAGAAGAAAACAGCATAATAGTCAGCAAACAGTCTCAGATGTAAATATCAATCTGTTTACTAATTATAGGTGGTGTCCATAAGTCCTCAGAAAGATCACAGGAGAACTCAAGGATAGAGTTGATTGTTTAAAACATTATAACAGAAGACAATACTAAAGTGAACACCTGGTGATGACTGACTAGAAACTATAAGTAAATCAAACTAACACTAAAGTCAATTTGTTAAGCAAAAGATATAAAAAGAAACTGGACAATTTATTCAACAAATATGAGTCTCTTCCCTTTTCTGTATAGTGTTGCCTCTTCCTTTGACAACATCTACTACTAAGCAACCTAATTTCAAACTCATCTTCTACCAGGAAATATACTGCTTGATGATTAAAATGTATACAAGACACCAGCAAATCCGTCGCCGTCATCATCAACAACAACGACAAAATCCATCACGAGAAATTATAACTTGAAAGTTCAGAACTTATGTTGGATTGAGTTATGTCAAGAGCCTCTTCACCACTCATAGGAAAAATCTAACTACAACACTGCAAGAATTGATGGCCATTAAATACCATCCAGAATCGCCAGAAGAAAATCAAAATAACTTGTATGCTAGGAAGCACGGACACTTCAAATTCAGTGCCATCCGAGCTCGTGTGCTATTTGATACGAGTGTAGAAGGGTTAGTTTCTAAGATATAATTGTAGAGAGAAAACTTCCGAATCTAAGGGATTTTAAATCAGTAGAACGAAAACAGAGTATGTGAAATGTAACTTCAACAACAAATCAAAAGAAATGAGAGACTACAGATTGGTGGACGAGAGTTGCTAGAAGTTATAGTTCTCTATTTAAGGTCAATCATTGATCATGTGGAGAGATTGAGGATGCTTATAGAATTAAAATAAGATAGTTAAAATAAAGGAGTGCTTCTGAACTACTTTGTGTTGCATATCTTCAAGCTCAAAGAAAAATTCCATACGACAACTACAATACCAGTAATGCTTTATGGATCGAAGTTTTGGGCAATAAAACATGTCCAAAAGGTTGATGCAGCTTAAATATGAATGCTAAGATGGATTACGGGAAGTACATTGAAAAATGGGATAAGAAATGAGTCTATCCATCAAAAGTTGGAGGTCATGCCAATTGAGGATAAGATGAGAGAAAATTAACTCATGTGGACATGCTTATGGAACTAAATGAAAGAACAGGATACAAATAGCTAACCAAAAACTTTTGGAATAAAGGCTTTTGTTGTATTTTTGGCCCGTGACTTCATCTTTAATATGAATTACACGTTTTTATATGAGATTTTAATGTAATTTAAGCATGTACTATATGTGCAAAGTGCAAACACTTTCATTGCTTAACTGTGCAAGTACACTTTCATTTCATTCTAAATTTCATTTCAATTTCATTTCTCACTTGAACACATGCTTAAGGGCCTAGCACTTCACAATAGGCTTCGACTTTTAAAGCATCTGGTCAATTTTCCTGGACCTGAATGAGTGGTCCATCATTGTCCACAGAGAAGAAATTCCAGAGTCCAGCCCTAACACAATTTTCTAACTGTCAGAATCAACAGAGAATGACTTCATTACCCACCCATGGTTTCTCTTGGTATTCTTCAAGATCACAACTTACCAGGCTAGCCATAGCTCATATACCAGAATTTAAAAGCAATGCTTGCAACCAAAACAACACCTTGTCTGTGTTCCATAAAATGAAAAAGGTAGAATGGGAATGGGATGATCATTATTGATGAGAGAACATATATATAGGAGAGGCTAACCCTCTCACTATTGTTCTATCCGATGTCGGACTAAAGCCCAATACTACTAATCCTACAACTAATACTTAACACCATCCCTCAAGCTGGAGCATAGATGTCAATCATGTCCAGCTTGTTACACAGAAATTGAACCCGAGGATCCAAAAAAGACTTTGTGAAGATATCGGTTATCTGATCACCGATTCACCGGTCCTCAAGTGGTGAAACTTTATCATCCGCTTTTTATACTCATCACGGATAAAGTGAATGTCGATTTCAATGTGCTTCGTCCTTTCATGAAATACATGATTGGTAACAATATGAATAGCAGACTGGTTATCACACCAAATATCTACTGCTTTTTAGATCATGTTTCTTCTCCCAACTCTTCTAGAAGATGCTGCAGATATAACACCTTTGTTGTGCCATGAGCAATGGCTCGATATTCTGCTTTCGAACTTGATCGTGCTACCACACTCTGCTTCTTGCTCTTCCATAATACCAAGTTCCATCAATAAATATCGATAGCTAGATTTAGACCGTCTATCCGTCAGACTTGCACCCTAACAGCATCAGTAAAGCACTCAACACGAGTATGTCATGATTTTCCATCCGAATTTCTTTTCTTGGATTATGGACTAAATAGTACAGAATTCTAAGAACTGTATGTCAGTGTCGAACTCGTGGAAAAGCCATAAATCTACTTGCGACACGGCGAAGGAAATATTCGGATGAGTCATGACCGCCAAGTAGTTGAGTTTTTCAATCACTCGACGATACTGATCTGGATTGGTCATTAGGACCCCCTCGTCTGGGAGTAACGTTGTCCATGGATCCATGGACGAGGTTGCTCCCTTGGCTTGCATCAGTCCTGCATCATTTACTATATCCAGCACATACTTCCTCTGAGACATTACAATGTCCCGCTTACCCCGTGTGACTTCAATTCAAGAAGTAGTTCAACGAACCCATATCCTTGGTCTGAAATTGTTCTCCCAAAAACTTCTTTAGTCCTGCAATACCCTGGTTGTCGTCTCCCGTGATTACAATGTCGTCACATAGACACTAAGTAGCATCCTTCCAGCTGATGCTTATCGGTAGAATATCGAATGATCCTTCTTTATTGACACATGCCAAACTGAGTAACAATGTGCAAATGACCAAACCACGCACAAGGTTATTGTTTGAGACCAAGACAGAGAGGGTCTTCCGCAGATTACACACTTTACCCTCCCTTACAACGAACCCGAGAGGTTGCCCCACATACACTTCTCCTTCAATATCCCATGGAGAAATACATTCTTAATATCAAGCTGAAGCAATGGACAGTCATAGCGAACAGCTAAAGCCAAGAGTACGCGCACTGATGTCATCTTGGCAACTGGAGAGAATGTCTCAAAATAATCCTCACCATAGGTCTGAGAATATCCATTAGCCACCAGGTGAGCCTTTAGGCGATCAAGAGTGCCATCCCGTTTCACCTTGATGTGAACACCCATTTGCAACCTACTGCTTGCTTACCCGTAGATAAATCTACCAAGTCTCAAGTATGGTTTTTCCGAAGCGCTTTCATCTCTTCTTCCATAGCAGCACGCCAACCGGGATGTTTGAGACCCTCCTCGGTAGTATTAAAAATCTGTGTAGCACCATAAGAAATTGACTAGAGACTCTCCACGAAAGTTGCAGCAACTCTTATGCTAGGGGAAGAACACACAAGTAGAGTAAGGCTTTTACTGAGACGAAAAACTTCTTCAAGAAGCAGCTACATCAAACTACTTCAAGGTTGAATAAAAGTCTCTTATTCTAAATCCAGTAGTCCTTAGGCATCAAGTCTGAGGATATCACATGCATGGCTTACCATTTTATGTAATTATCTTTGTCTGGTCAAACCGTTGTACCCAATAACTCAGCCTTTAAAGAAAAATGACTTATAAGTACGGATGAACTCATGACTGTACATCTCTTGCTATTAATTGAATCATACCACCTTCTAGGGTTCTTGGATAGATTTCTGAGGCCATATTTGACCACCATCTGTCGCGAAGTGAACCAAATCGATACAGAAATTCCTTGTACCCCTACATTTGTATGCCAACATAACAATATTGTAATGTTCATTGGCATGTAATCACCATGTGAGCTCAACATTTTATCTTCTGACATAATGTTCAGTTAGGTATACTATAGGCGTAAAGCTATTAATAAATACTATCACTAGCCAGTTATGGAAGCAATTTTTCCAAAGATGTACTGTCAGAATGTTAAAATAATAAGCAAATTGGCAAGCTGGATGGAAGGACAAGCAGGACTACTGAATGGCACAACAGGTAAGATTCTGATACTAAAGTTGAAAATAATAGCCTATTTCTGTTATCAAAACGACATATATGACATGCCAAATGACAAGCAAATTATCATATAAATGCTAGGCATATGGTGATTACATTACCAAAGACAAGATATCTTCCAAGCTATCAAAGTGATTGATAAGCTTAACCAGAATAGACTGCAGAAGCTCAATTTCATTTCCATCAACGCTCCTGTTATTAACCCGTTTTACAATGCCATCCAAAATAGCTGGTATATAGTCATCCTGAAAAAAGGGAAGATAGAAAATACAAACTCAATAGAAGGTTCAACGAATGGAAACAAAATCAATCTTCGTAAGTTCATTCAGGTACTAGATTGAATGTTCTATTTAAATATAAACTTGGAGGAATGGTAAGAGTTAATAAGAATGTTAACTAATTTAAAAAAAGTAGTCATCTTAGAGTACAATTCAAAATTGTTGATATACTTATATAGTCATCTTGAAAAAAGGAAGATACCAAATACAAACAGAAACAAATTCAATCTTCATAATTTGGACAAGTGGTAAGAGTAGGTAACAATCTGGTTAGTTTAAAACAGATCAGTACTAGCTTTTAGTGGAAAACTGGTCAAATTTGCACAGGCACCAACAATAGAAAGGGCATCGGGCCTGGAGTTGGCATGATATGGACATGGGATACAACAGGTCTTTCTTAAACTAGGTTACTGATATGATGTGGGCAAACCAATAACATTATATATGTGCTCGTGTGAAGCTAACTTTTCAAAGTCAAATATGGAAACCCCTATTTCCGATTGTATCGTATTGGTTTAGGCATGTCTGATCCAATACTGACCCGGAAATCAAAATTGGGGATCTCTTTCCCGTCCAATTCAGTAAATAAAAATTAAAAGAAAAAGATAGAAATATGGTATTAAAAAAAAACAAGGTTGGCACAATGATTTGATCATGTCCAAGATCAACATGCTACAATGTCTCCATAAAATTCCTTATTAGCACACTGTAACCGCTACCATTTGTCAAAATTGTATACTATAAATTCACAATGTTAATACATCTTAATATTATTCTATTCAAAACTATATATGGTCAGGATATTTTGTCTAAAAGACAGTAAAATAAATTATAATATGCCTAAATATATCAAATATTTTTTAGTTTTTCAAATAATTTACTACATGTTTTGGCTTAAAACCCGATCCAAAACCACTGAAACTGGCAATACTAATATTTATAGGAAAGGTCGGAACTGATTTCCCTAGCGACATTTAGAAGCTTGACAATAATATATTGCAGCATTTTGAAGAATGCATTTTACAAAAATTTGAATGGAGACTGTTGGATTTGCTCCATTAGAAACATCTTAATCAACTTCAGACAGCAATATTAAACAATTTCAAAAGGAAAAACACAAAAAGACATGAAATAAAGGATAATTACTTCAATTATTAGATGTAGATAATTACTCTAACTATAAGAGAGAATATTTACCCAAAATAGCATGATGCAAAAAAACAACTACCAAACAAGAGCAAGAGACCAATAGTAGACTTACAATTAAGTGGTGAAGAATGATGTCTAAATGTGCATCTGCTACAATCAAATACTCCTCAAGGCGATCATATTGAGCAAGCACCTGAACTCATGAAACGACAAGAAGCAAATTGACCTTTGTTAGACATGAACCATCTACCAATATGTAAATATAAATATATTGAATAGCACATAACGTACTCAGAATACACATACTTTCCTTATGCATTACCAGAACATGAAGAGGAATAGCACATAAACGTACACAGAACATGCATTACCAGAACATGAGAGGAGAAGTACGGAAATAAGGAGGGCCAAGTTGATGAGGATATTGGAGATCTGAGCCTCGCAAACAACTTACGACCAATGTACAACGCAAATAACATGTATTCACTAGGTAATGACAATCAATAATTGCTAGCAACCAAATAACTCATGTTCACATCTCCAAATAGATAGAGATATCTGCATAAAATAGAAATGTATTTTGATTGCATGGATTGTTCATCATGCAGGCTGCAGGCATCTAGTCTCATATTTAATCAGTTAAAAGAGAAGGCAAAAGTGCAGGGGAAGGTTAAGATAACTAACAGCTTGCAGAAATCAATACATAATGCAATCAAGCAATAGTGAAATTGTCTCATTAAAGAATTGGGATGATAAACAAAGAGTTTGAGAATTCTGAGTACCTCATTAACATGTTTCAATATAGAATTGAGAGAACTGAGTGGGGGTGGGCTCTCAGATAGTTTCTGTCCAAGCAGCCTGAAATTTAAATGCTGTATTGTGACAGTCAAGAATACAGATATAGAGGGTAAAGGACCGTGCTAGGACAGAAGATACTGCAAGATACACTAACAGATTATCAACAAAAACTACCTGATCATAAGATATATCCACATTTTGTTCAAAAAGCTCTATGATATGTAATGCATGGGTGCTGATAATCCCAGCTGGCAGTTGCTTCAGGAGATAATGAAGAACAACAGAAATACACGGGATTTTCACAGTCGACTCTGATGTGTTCTGCCAAAAACTAAACTCCGCAACTAGATCGCCTGCTTCCTATACTCCGTTGAATTTTGTACTGAAAGAAGGTCAGTACTATGAAACATTATCCAAGTAACAAATAAGATAATAAAAAATGAGATCATTGGGGGCTCTAGCAAGGAGATAGAATCACGGATGCAGGTCAAACAAAACCCGAGAACCCATTGAGATTGAACAGATTTTATTAAAAGCATATCCAAGGAACATCTCATTCTGCCACAACACATCATTTAGTCAATCGAAAACTCTATCAAGTGTAACTTGATCTTCTAGGAGACCAATTTTTAAAGAGTCTAGAAATAATTACATCCATAAAGAGGAGCAAGGAGAAAAAATGATCAACACATTTAATTGGCATCACCAAATGATCATGAGCATCGAGCTTAAATTAAATGCACAATTAAGATTTTTGTAAGCATTGTCAACCACCCACATCATTTGAGAGTGTTCAATTTTTATTTTAGTTTTTTTTATTAACGGGGCTGGGCAGCTATGACCGTCTCATTAATATTAGAAAATGAACAGGAGTTCATACAGCTAACCCTCCATGTTGAACCGTCCAGCATGGAGGAGAGACCAAGTTTTCTAAGAAGCCCTCATAGGGGCAGAACAGCAAAACAAAATCCAAAAGAAACAACACCAGCATACAAAAAGAAGAAGTGGCTGGGTTGTGGCTACTGGCCAGAGACAATATCCTAGTAGGAGGGGGTAGCAGGAGACAAAGGTGGAGGCATCCCTTCTCCATCCTTGGCCTCATGGTGAGCATTCAATTTTTATGATAAAGCAAATGTAAATCTTTCCAATAACTAAAATATTTTACTTAAAATAGTTTAGTAACGTTGAAAAGCATGAAGATAGCATTCAACAATAATGCTGAAAAGCATGAAACATAGCATCCAATGGTTACAGTAGCCAATCCACCGTGAAAGCTATGACTTAGTATTTGTGTGTGTACGTGTGCACGCAGGTGTGTCTACCATATATGTATTTGTTATCACTATTGACTCCAATTAGGATAGTCAAGCCATCATCCTTTCTTCAAGCAGTGATTCCGCATGTGAAGTTGTTAAACAATCTGTTCTGATAAGATTGTTAGCAAAAGGAAAGGTAACAGTACATGACGCAGAAGGAAACTAAATGAAATAAAGGGCTGCTATGTCAAAGGTGTCTCCCATACACAAGAATAATTAAGTCTTGTGGAGAAATAAGTATACTAGATACTTCCATAATTTTGAATAATAAAATACAATTACCCACATAATTCATGCTTGTTTGACCATAGAAAAGTAAGAATCTGAAAATTTTGAAGCTGGGGTCGTCAATCCTTCAAAAAATTGAATCTCTATATTGACAAGTTATATATATCTTGAATTCACTGCTCATTATGAACATTAAATGGTTTCCTTGCAGATAGCTTGGTTTTGACGAGTACAACCTAAAAGAAGTCAAATTCAAATTAGGAGTCATGGTAAACCAAAAGACTGGACAATTCAGATAGGTCCAAGATTAAAGCAATAACCAGAGAAAGAGCATAACTCAACCTCCAGATAAAGGGCGTTCCCGCAATGAATGGTCAAGTATGATCAAATTTTCTCATTAGTTGTAACAACAATTCGAGATAATATTTCCAAAATGTGATTCATCTTCAGTAGGCATTGAGGTATCAGATATATCCAAAATGCGTATTCCTCCTCTTGTTTATTTATCCTTTTTTGGAAAATATTTGGGAGAGCTAGATTCATGGGAGACCAGCTCTGATACCATGTTGAGGATAGATTTACTTCACTCAATGGATTGATTTCATTAGGTGGAGTGAATACATATTTAAAGGAGAGGAGAGGAGAGGATGAAACCCCACTTAGGTGGTGAGTCTTCTAAATCACGATGATGTTAATTTCTCGTTTGTAGGAAACATTCAAGCTACGGTGTTCAGCGGCTGTATGATGATAACTAAGAGGAAAACTATAAATCTAAACAGTCACAGGGAACAAGCCAAAGAGGTGCTTCCAGCAACATCTCATGAGTTTCAGACACAGGTTCGATAATATACACAGGTTATCTCGATGCAGCCTGAAAAACATATCCTACTAATAACAGCAGAAACAATGTAATGGTCAATGCAATTGGATTGACCAGCACAATGCTTATCATGATGGTAGTATGAAACAACATTAAAATATAGTGTCAGCACACACAGTGGAATAATAAATGCAGTACGCACTCTTCGAAGTTCGAATTTAATCCATACAACCCCCTGCGTGCTAGAACTTAGCATCTATTATTTATATTAGTTATAGAGTAAGAAATATAATATAGAATATAAAATGGAAAAACCATATCATGAAGTTTTTCAAGCACTACTAAATAGGCCATAACTAATCTACATCGAGAATAGAAAACCCAAAATGTGGAAGTTTAATTCGCTATGTCAAATACACAGATAAAACTACAGTAACCATCAATACAAAAGCTGAAGCAACATTTTGAAGATTGTTTGAAGAACTATGAAGGCTAACCTTGTATCCATCTACAAATATACACTTCATAATCCACTCGATGGGTGGTTCCATTAGAGTTATGAGTGTTTTCTTGTTCTTGAAAGAATGACTACTATAGGGTTCTTTCATCAAAATAATCCGCTCCAACAAATTGGTGATCTGACCAATGGATCTAATCAGATAACCTGTTCAAAAAATTTCACATAAATGTATCAAGATGAAATATACAGAATAAATCAAAGAGTAACACTGAATAGATGATACAAATCAAACTGAAAGCTATAGTTATTCAACTTTCAACTATTGGAAAATACATCTATCCAAACTCTCAGAAAACCTCATATTTGATATAAAAACCCTTTTCAATGTAACAATAAAAATGAGGAAAGGTGAAAGCATTAAAAGACGAGTGTTTTCTAACTATAATATTCGAATTGAGGGCCATGAACATATTCTTTCATAGATTTCTATTGTTTTGAAGTACAGATTACGAACTGAAACATTCTAGGACATTACTTTGATCTACAGGAAATAAGATGTTACTGAAAAACTTAACATATTTCTTCAGGATAATAATCTCATAGATGCTCAATATAGAAGGATGATTAAATTTTATAATGTGCCTTCTCATGAAACATGTATAACTAAATGGCAATTATCAAACCGTATTCAGTATTAGATGATTTGTCCATAAGTAGCCTTTATGTACTATTTGGGAATCAAGCCACAAGAACGTGATTTACGGGTCAGAATGCCGGGTGCTTAAGAAACAAGATGGCCAAAAATAAGCAACAGCCACAATGACAATAATGGGATGGATGAGTTGCAATACACTAAAAGAAAAATGTAAGAAATGAGCGTCTTTATGGGAAGTTGGAAGTGTTGTCAAGTGAGGATAAGATAAATAAAAATCCTCGAAGATGGTCCGACGGAGACTGATGGTGCACCGTGCACATGTGATAGTGTCAGGGGTATAAAGAAACTTGGATTGAGCGATTGTTGAAGGATACAGAAATCTGCTAATGTTGAGAGACATGATGACTCTTAGGCCACGTTTGGTTCACGGAATCACGGCTTTGGGAAAGGAAAGTCATTCTTTGCCTAGGATGCATGAAGGAAGGGGGGAGGAAAGGAAAATGATTCACAAAGAAAAGGAAAATAGGGGGGAACGGTTCCGCCCGCCCACCCACCCAAGGATTCACTTTCCCACACTAAGTATTCACTTTAACTCCTAATTTCCTTGGCCTTTCCAAACACCGGAAAGGAAAATGGATAGGAATAGCAATTTCCCAAAGGAAAGGAAATAACAAGGAATTGATTTCCTTTCCTTTCCATTCCGTGAACCAAACAAGGCCTTAGTAGAAATAAGGTTGTGAAAAGCGCTAGGCGCTAGTCGGGCGGGCACCCGCCGCCTAGCGCCTAGCATGCCTAGGCGGCCGCCTAGATCTAGGCGGTTCAAGTATAAATAAAAAAAATCCAAAAAAAGTACTGAAAATTGCAAAAAAAGACCATAAATTTCCAAAACATGCATAGTCTGACATCGGGGGGTCTAGGCGGACGCCTAGGCGGACATCGGACGGGCACCAGGGGCCTAGCGCCTAGGCCCCGCCTAGGCGACTGCCTAGACCGCCTTTTAGAACAGTGAGTAGAATGAAAGAAAAGGAATAAGTAGCCAACCCCAAAAGTTATGCATAAAGGCTTGTTATTAATGTTGTTCTTCTAAGTAACTTTAACATATAGTATTTTACAATATCTTAAAACATTTGTGCCTCTCACATGTACACTTCCGGAGTCGCCTTGCACTGACATTGGACAATGCACAACACTACAACACATAGGTTTTGGCGTATCGTTGTGTATCTTTGAGTGTCCATGTCAGACTCCAAAGACATGACGAACACGAAAACAGCAGTGATTGGCTTGTCCATGCTTCCTAGTATCGAACTTTTGTGCATGACTATTGGTACTAAACCCTAGGGCTAGATTATCATATTTAAAGCCAATGGGTCCACATGATGTCCTAATTATTGTGCATGCTAATCTGAAACAACAGCTGCAATACTGAAAGCCAACTGGCAGATACTGGAAATTGAAATGTTGACAGATGCTTTCACTTCACAAATGATTTCATGACATGAACTGAAAAAGTAACAGATTACACACTATATTGGTAAAAGGCATTTTCATGAATCATCCAACGGATTCACATAGTAATAAAAATCTTGTAACATATTAAATTGTACCGATAAAGGTTTGAGAAGAGTGCTAGCCACAGGACTTAATGGACAGCATTATAAGTTAAATACAGCCTAAGGTGCTTATTTGCATAGTTTTATAATTTAAATATTCTAGACATTCCCACTTTGCCAATCTACAAGTTTCTCAGTATCCATAAATTGTTCATGATGTCTGATCAACTAGTTGAATGTTCAAAAGCCCAAAAGAGTGGAACAGCTTTGTCCATAATGCCACTCGCCCAAAACAAAGCAGAAAGCTCTCTAATAGATACATAAAACAATAAACAACTACTTCGAAAGTTGCCTATCAATCGATCATCAACATCACTGTTTCCTACACATCAAATGCACAAGATATTACATTATATGTGTATTCAAGACTCCATTGCATCACTTCTGATTGAAAGTTAAGGACAATATTATCCTTAAAAAGATTACAGAAGGATGTCAAGGATATGACTACTTTACCTTTGTCTTTTTGATTTAACAATCCAACACAACGAGCCATATAAAGATGACAATATGCAGATCCAAGTGGATCTGCAAGTCCTCTCATCATCATTGTCAAGCGTTCGAGATTACACAAATGATCGTCCTCCAGAAAACGCCAACAACGTGAAATGGCAAGTTCCAAGTATCTGCATAGCATTACAAACACCACATTAGCTGGACAGTCTCTGCAAAGACAGAAACAAATGCAATAAATGACATAATTGAAACAAAATGTAAGCAATCGGACTATTTCAAATGAATAGCAAAATATTGACTGCATGATTTGAAAGGGAAACAAGGCTAGTGTTTAACAATTTACATCAGCTTCTACTTTGTATAATATCTGTAAATCCCCATATAAACATCTTGACCCTTCAGTAGATACTGCAATCTTGAGCAAGAATGCAATCAAAACTCGAAGGAAGAAGATGCTTTGAAGAAAGCACACGTAAATTTTCCCTAACTTAAGGTCACAATTTCTTGCTTGGCAGTATACAACTGTACATGCGTAAACATGCTACAACAGATACTCCCATATGCACTTTGTATTTAAAGCCAATTCGTCAGCAAGGACTGCCAGTTCATGAATTTGCATGTCAGCAGTAAGTAGGAATAACCTCAACCATAGCATCACAAACAAGCAAATAAATATAGAAAAGTGCTTAAAGCCAATAACCTAACAGTCATGAGCTAACCTCGCACATACGATTTTGTAACAATCTCTAGTATTGTTCTAAACCATGACAGTCACTTTATATTACAAAATGAAATGAATAATCTGACTGAAACAATGTTTTCAGCTTAATGGATACAGTTGCCCAAACTATAATAAAATATGAGTTTCCAGGACTGTAATGCCAATTAAAAAATTATATGCTGGTGCCAGTCCATTTTTCATGTAAATATGTCAAAGGGAAAAGAAAGAGAAACACAAACAGAACCATGAACACGCACGCACGCACGCACGAGAAAAATAAGATTACACCTTACCTTACATAGGTGACGGTACTGCCAGTATAAACTAATGGCTACCTAGTGGATGACTTGCAGCAACCATTATCTACTCCATGTCATTATCTATGAATGAAGTCAAAGGAGCAGGTCCTGCTTTATAGGGTAGGTAGTGTCATTTGTCGTATTCTAGAACTCCAACCAACTTAGGATTGTGTAAGATATCCTACCAACTTTAAAATCATACGATATGTTATGAGATTCATGGTACAAATAAAATGCTTAACAAACTAGGCAAACATTTTATACACGTTATGTGAGAAAGCAACAAAATGGATTACAATTAATAATTTTTTCTTACCATATATTCCAAGATATGCCTCGCATTCTTTATTGGCCCTTTTATAGCATATCTTCCTAATTCCTCTCTCCTTCATTTCTTTCATTTTTATCATATTAGAACTTGCATGTACCAACAAAACACTTCAGATCAAAGCAAATTACCAAGTCCAAAGTAACAGAGAATACCTTAATACTTAAGCACATTGACATAAGTTTTAACAGAATGTGAAGGAATTTGTGTATACAGTAGTAACTATGTCATACATGCAATTCCATGGAAAGAATAAAAACTTTCATTTCATGGAAACAAGACACTGTCTACTTGGCAATTTTGTCAGTGAGAACAGGAGGGTGTGTATTTAGATGATAACATGAAGAGCAAACTAAAAAGGAACAATAAAGCAAGGT